>OMLP01038994.1:0-17330 GCA_900302685.1 Spondyliosoma cantharus | reverse complement strand
CTGGCACCAGGGTGGGGCCCCGGTGACGCCAATCCGGGCGACATACACTTCCTCATTTTCAACTTTTTTATCAGGGGCTTTGGAACTCTTTTTAGTCTGACCTGTCACCTAGGACCTGTTTACCTTGGGAGACCCTATCAGGGGCATTAAGCCCCGGACAACATAGCTCCTAGGATCATTCAGGTGCTCAAACCCCTCCACCACGATAAGGTGCCGGTTCAAGAAGAGGCGTGTTGAGCAGCTAATGAAACACAGTACTGTTGCGATTGAGCAAAATGTTTGCTTCCCGTTAGCTACCAGTAAGGGCGAATCATCTTAAAGTTTAAACTTGCTTAATTCAGACGCTTTCCTTCATTAGCTGGACTGGATGAAGGGGTTGGGGTTTTTGTCTGGATGGGTGGCCCGGGAGTATTAGGAGAACTGATGTCAGTCATCCACGACCTCTGCCCTAAGAAGACTTCATTGGTCTTTCTACTACTTCACCTGACTAATACCGTGATATTACTGCAGCCACTAGAGGTCACTGCCTAACAGGAAACTTAATATGGGGAGTAGTAACCTGATTTTATGGTCGAGCTATGGGTGTTTCTGGTGAGGACAGGCTGGTACATCAGATATTTAGTCATTCAGTTATACGCAGCTGGTCGGACAGTAGCTTATTGGTTTGCTTCTTCAGCCACTTCCATTTTCTGGCATTAAATATTGCATGTTAATGTACACATCCATCAGAAGTGACAGTTTGTTTTGGAAACGTTCTAAGGAGCCACAACTGGCTGACAGATGATGAATGAAGAGGAAATAATAATAATAATAATAATAATAATAATAATAATAATAATAAAATAGTCTTTTCATAATACACTTAAAAAAAATAAAACTGACGTAGTAACTCATTAAAAGGGTTTTTAGCGATAGAGATTTTGCAGTTCAAAGATCCCAGAGGAGGCTATTTAGAGGACCAGTGTGAAGAGATGACATCACTAAAATAAAGATAAAGATAAAGATAGATAGATAGATAGATAGATAGATAGATAGATAGATAGATAGATAGATAGATAGATAGATAGATAGATAGATAGATAGATAGATAGATAGATAGATAGATAGATAAAACATTAGAGGGTGACTCAGAGGCAACATCTGCCTAATTTCTGTATGAAGATTTGCCAGGAAATTTATAAAACCTGATTTTATGAGTTCATAAGGACATCAATGTTAGCAGATGTTCATCTGTGGAAGATTGATAAGAAAATACAAATTTGGGGTGACAGCAGATTACATCTATAGTTTAAAAAGACCTTCACTATGTTTACTGTGACAGTGATATGACAGCACGTTGTTAGCCTTGTTGTTACTGTCTTCTCTAAATATGTGTGTCACTATGCATTTTGATAATTTGTTTATGTGAATAAACCAATAATATCCATGATATAATTAAATTTTATTTTCCTGTGTTACTGGGGCGTAACAATCCTTTAGGTGTGACCTATGATCAGGTCTTTTAAACGGCACTATAAGGGCTGTAGCCATGCATCATGGCTGTGCCACATCATGGAATGGCTGCTTTGGTGTTGCTAGAGGACAATGCGCAATTTAGTTGAGAGCGAGTTTTCAGGGACCATATTAATGTTCTGGCCCATGATGATGACTGCTGAGCACGGGCATCCCCTCTCCTCCTTCAGGAACTCACACACTACCACTGTGCACAGACATGTGCTTCTTGGCATCATTTTTCAACTTGTTTTAAGTCTGTGCTATTCCACTTGCTCATGCCAGAATTTAAGCCTTCAAATAATACTTGCTTTTCATCTCTCCTCAAAAGTCAACTGTATGTTGACCCTTTATATGCAAACTTTCCATATTGCCACACCACATTTTCACCTCACACTAGTGCAAAATGACTTTTTGTCATTTATGCTGTATTTGATGTTGAAAGCTTTGTTGGCATGATAGATTGTATTTTCTCTCAGCAAAAGAATCACTTGAACTACTTTTTAAGGAGCCAAGAAAAGTCACTCAACAACGTGGCTTTTCATAAATTAAAGAGTGTACCAGATGTTGACTGCTGTCACTTTGTCCACCTATCCTTGAAGCTTGAACTGCTTTGGGTTTGGACACAAACAGAGTTTACCACAACTCTGAACTTGGTCAGCGTTCATGGCAGCACGCCTCAGAGTTTCACTTTTAAGACAAATTTAGATTTCAAGAAGCCACTTGGACTGTTTTTTAGTAACCTCCACCCACATACACAAACGTATGGCCCTTCTACATACACACATTTCCACTCAAAGACTTTGTCTCCTTATACACAATGATGCATGTGTGCTGAATGCCTGGAGAGAGATCAATGGGAGCCTCTCACACTCAGACTGACTAAGAAGTGGTTTGAGGCCGAGGTAAATGTGTCAGTGCGTGGGTTTCCGCGTGGGCTTCCTTTTGGTGCTCCACATGAGCTGCAGCCCTGAAGAGACAGTATCTGACATCCCATCATGATATACAATAGGCAAACATTCTACTGGACTATGCACACACTATAATAAACCAGAAACTGCTAAATATATACTGATAGATTGCAACAAATACAATGAAGAAAGAAGGGAATTGTTCATCAATGATAAATGGTGGTAAACTCAGTATGACATTGTGGAATCAGCTAGCAACCCAAATGATGCACTGCCAGAAGATGCAACTATGTTGCAGCAGGTGTATTGTTGAGTACCAAAGGACACCCAGTTTCAGGTGTTTTTTGTTTGATTGAGCATTGCTTGAAAGCTGCGAGCAACAATACCACAGACCAACTAGTCTGCCCATCTTGGGCAGCATTTTTTGTACAGGCACTGCACTTGTGATATTTAAAAAGAAAACAAGATGATAGGCTCACAAAATATAGGCCGGTTGCTGTGCTATTGGTGTTACATCGGGCAAAGATAGGTGAGACCCAAATGCAGAAACACACAGGAGGGAAGAGTCAGTCCCGGGGGGCGACCAGAAGGTGGGCAACCCGGAGGCTGGTGTGAGGGACAGATCCAGACCGGGGGCCAAGCAGGAGGCTGGCAGCGAAGGCAGAGGCCCCTCTAACTTTTGGGACAAAACGAAATAAATGGTGGATAGCCGAAGTCTATACATCGTTTTTTATTTGTAATAAAACAGTTTTCAGACATTCCCATAGGCGAAGGCAAAATATAATTTGATCAAAAATAGGCTGCAACTAAAAAAAACAACCATAATAGGGAGGTACAACCAGGGAAAGTGGTATATGTAGCTGCTAGCTTGACATTTTCTGTGAAGGTTGATACATTTGGAACTTTTAACCTGGTTGATTGACAATAATAATCGGTAGAAAGGTGAGCCGATGAAGAAGAAACCCAGGTCAGGGATAATGACAGCATCTGACCAGATCAATAATACAGTGGGCCACCAAGATTTGGCCCAGTGTGAGGTGGTCAGTCTAACCCTGGACCATATACAATAAAACACAGAAAAAGGGCGGAAATGAGAGGCAACACACCACATAATGAGGGCAAAACTTAAAAGTAAAACAGGAAATCACATAATACAAACAGAAACATGACAATTGGATCGATGTGGCTGACAGGTGAACAGCTGACATCTCAGTTGACAGCCCCAGACCATGATGGCAGGAATTATGTGAGCATGCATGAGAGGGCTCAATGTTACACTTCATTTGTGAGTTGTTTTAATGCTGTGGCTGAGGACTGTGGATTGGTGTGGTGGACCAACCGACCAACAGAGCAGAGAAGAGGAAACACTGAGAGCAAGTAGAGAGATAGATGTATAAATAGACAAAACTCATGGCACTTTGCTTATGTAATTCCCATGAGGCCATTGACTGAATGGCAGACCTGTGTGCATGTCTCTGAGGACACTAATTTCTTTTCATGTATGAATAGACTCACTGAATGAGATAGAATTAAGAGAGGAAGAGATGCAGTGGGGAGAATGATACAGAGAGATGAAGGAAACTGAAGATGAGTGGAGGAAACTCCCTCTTTATCAATGTCAAGAAGCAGGTCAGCCGCCTCTTTCAGTTCCTTTATCAGTTGTATTAACACGCCTTGGTCCGTCTCCCCATCCAACCCCGTTCATCCTTCCAAAGATAGTGATTAGGGATGGTGCAATGGAAGTAAATGCAAAGTGATGGAGGAGAAAAAAGGGAATGAAAAAACAGGGAGAGCCAGAAAGAGAGACATGAAGGCAGACCGAGAAAAGGAAAAGGACAAGCCATTGGCAAAGAACACTCTGTGTTTTATAAGTGACAAGCATGATGAATGGTCAGCTGACACACACGCACACACACACACACACACACACACACACACACTCACACACAGGCACACACACACACAGAGTAGTGTGCCTGAGGTCTAACAGGCAAACTTACATAACTGGATGAAACCGATGTGGCATCTTGCGTTGAAATGCCAGGGGGTCTTTAAAACTTCTAAATGCTCTAAATGAAAACTGATCAGTTTTCACCTTAAATAAGAACATTTGAAAGATGATGATCAGTTACTCAGCAGTTTCATCTGGCATTGTTTGGAGAAGAAATAACATTATTTTTTATTTTGACACAACTGAATACTATGCACACAAAAATAGGTTAATTGAAGACCTTTAGAATTTTATCACTTCACATTGTAACACCAAATGATTTGTTGTGTTTCAGAGAACCTTAAATCACGACTTTTCTTGCTTCAATCTGCCGTCTGTATTGTGCTGTCGTGGCCACTGTAATGATTTCAGTCCGTCGAGCTGCTGCCATCTAAAGGGCACTCCAGCAAATTAATACTGCACCTTCACAAAACAGAGAATGACAAGCAGCAGTTTTAAACAAGAATGGTCCAAATCAGAACAACAAAAGTAGATATGGGGCTAAAAGTGAGACATTAAGACTGAAAACAAAACCTGAACTACAGAGCAAACATGAGCCTGAAACATTTGTATTGGGACAGCTGTATTGGTCCTGAAAAAAGAAACACCATCAAAAAATGCAATTTCAAATTATTTTACCTTATTTCAGTATTTTTTGTATTTTAATGTGTTTTCCAATGATAATCTTCTGATTGTATGCTCATTTGCATCTTTTAATTTCAGGGGTTTTTTAAACAGGTTTTGGAGAGTGTGATTTACATATCAGCATTCCAATGAGAAAACATCACTCCTCGGGACCTGAGGTCTGTTCCAGAGCTTTTGACTGCTGATGCTGATGGAAAGTTGGGTGATTTCTGAAGCTTCCCAGCAAAACAGCGTTGCAGCTTTCGCCCAAACAGATAAAGCTCCCACACTGATATGAAAATACATTATTTACACTTTTGACACATGGTTGAGCTCATGCAACCATTTCAGATTTCATGGTGATAATTCTGGCATATCAGCTAACGTGAAAATTTCAGCTTTAAAAAGGTTGTCAATATACTCTTATTTAAATTAATTTGGGATCTTGGGACTTGAAGAGTTAGGGTTAGGACGTGTATGGAACCATTTTATGTTTTGCTGTTTTTTTTCTGTCGTTTTTTTTATTTTGACAGTCACATCTTGGCAGCTGTTTGGTTAGCCAAGAGTAAATCAACAAAGCAATAAGATGCAATAGCTTCTCCAGGGGGTTAATTCCATCGCTTACTTATAATCACATATCTGAAATGTTCTGTTTAAGTTGGTGGTGAGTGCAACTGTGGCATGGCTCAGAATGGATACTATGAGAGAAACACCCAGGTTGAAAAATACCAGAAATGTCTGACAACATCAGAAAGTTATGCCTTTATTCTGATACCAAATAGTGTGTTATCACTTGATTCTCACATTTATAGTCTCAAATATTTGTATTTTATCATAGCTTATCTTATCTTTCTATACTATTAATCTGGTTCACCAACATCTGTTGCATCACAATAAATGGAAATATGTTTGATGCAGTAACTTGACCAGATAACTGATTGTGGGGCCTACATTACAAATAGATCCCCATTTAAAAGCACTAATGTGTATTTGACCATTTGTGAGTTCAAGAGTGGTTCCAGGTTTCAGTTTTGAATTTTCCACTGACTCCAATGACTTCCTCTGACTCTGCTCATTTGACAGTTATGTAAGGACATACATAACATCTCTCTCTGTGCCTCACACACACACACGCACACACACACACACACACACACACACACACACACACACACACACACAAACATACAGACTGACACACACCCTTTCAAAACACCCTGTGGCCCAGTGGACTCGGTGATGCATACAGAGGACACAGCACGGACCAGCTTTGTGTCAGAGAGGGCTGTCCATATCGCCTCCTGCAGGAACAAGAATTAAATAGCTTCTCCTTCTCTGCTCTGGGGGAGAGTTATCCAAGAGTGATGGACGAAGGATAAATGAGAAGATGAAGATGGGGAAATGCTGTGTTAGATTTAGACTAACTATGACATAAATACATGTTTGAGATATTGCTGACTGTGTCCCTTTGCATAGTTCCTATTCTCCTGATCTATTCTTTAAAGATTAAGTAGATTAAATGATTTTAGCTGTTTGTAGAAAATGTATGCTCTATTAGCTGCTTTGCTATATCTACATGAATACACTCATGTAATCTTTTTCTAACTTTAGCTAAACCTGGTGCAGTAAATGTGTGGTGCATTGTCACCGTCAACTTAACAATTAAATAAAGGTAAATTCATGTATTCAAAGAAACATAGGAACAAACAAAAGTCAGACTGCTTGTGTTTCCTCCTACAGTTTCCACCATAGCATTGATAGATTTATTTTAAAAAAAGGTTGATGTTTCAGTCACAAAGACGTCTCTCAAGCCTGCTGCCTTCTACTATTGTATAATATTATAATATATTATAATATATAATCACAACATCTTTTCCACACAGGCTTAATTACTTTAAACGGAGGTAAATCAGCATGACAAGAACAATAGCCAGCCATACCAAGTTAAACTCAGTTTGGTTCACCACTTTAAAGGAAAAATCAAGTTCAAACAAATCATGTCATATCCTGAAAAGTAGGTGACAAAATCCTGTTTGTGAAAGAAAACCGGCAAGAGTGAAACACAGTTTAAAAAATGACTGAGTGATGAAGTAGTATGTCCCAACCACATACATACTGCATGCAACAGTTTGTACTTGTACCTTACTTTATTATGTGTTCTACTACTTTATACTTTGTACTCCACTACATTTATTGATAACTCACTAGTTAATTTGCAGACCCCACAACATAAACGTGATGAACAACTGAATCCCTCAACATTTAGAATGTAGAAACGGTATTGTTTGGTGCAAAATATTTTTGTCCTTTTGCTGAAGTCAGACTTTGAATGCTGGGCTTTTACTTGTAGCAGAGTATTGTAAGACTGTGGTATTGCTGCTTTTACCTCAGTAAGATCAGAAGTAAGTCTCTTCTCTCCTTCACCACTGAAGGGGCCAAATTGCTACCAGCAAGCTTTTGTAGTTGGTTGGACCCATCTGACTTCCCCTCAACCATGGATGAAGAGGATGCACAATCTGAGCTGTGTGACATCTCTTGTTTCTCTGCTGAGTTGTTGCTGGTGAAGCGACCCATATATCATATCATCCCTGTGATGAGAGACCTCTGGCACCTCTCAGACGGGTCCTGCTCTTGACAAGAGACAGGATGTTGACGTTGGACTGGCACATTTTCATTTCAAATAAATTGTTAAACAACATTTAATTTTGATGTAGGTAGTTGGCTACTATGCAACACACATATAGAAACAACAGACAACCTGTTTGATGCTTTTGACACGATTCAGTAGTTATAGCAGTCTTTGCATGATTGATCCATAAATGTAGATGTCTTCCCTTTTAAAATTATCCACATGGGAATACTCTCGAAGAAAAAACCTTTTGATAATAGCTTAAAGGATAAGTTCACCCAAATATGAAATTTCAGTCAGTATGTCCTCCACCCCACACCAATGGAAAGTCAAGTGAAATTTTGAAGTCCACAAAACATTTCTGGAGCTTCACTGCAAAACAGCGCTGCGGCATTCTCCTAAACATAATCCAGTTCAGACAAAGTGATTTGAAAAGACTTTATTTAGACCTTTTTTCAGCTGAATGCTTCACTGTAACTAAATTTGAAGTGGGTGAACAGACCGGACAGGTTGAGGGCATAAATAACAAATAAATAATCATTTTTGAAATTGGGGCTTCCAGACATTTGGATTACACCAGATAAGCTCTAAGGTGCAGAATGTCCCACACTGTGTGATGCAAAAGGGAATTCTCTACTTATGTCTGAATATCCCTCATATCCCTGTCCTCATTCTTATATTTCTTTTTTATTTCTGGGGCCGAACCTTTTCTACTTACATTTTACTTTTCTGTTATTTTCTTATTTTAATTATGTGTTTCTTCTGTTTTAAACAGGAATCCTCGATTGTTTTTCTAACCCACTTTAAATGAAACCACACCCACTTCCGTGTGGAACAGTTGCTTGTTAGCCAATTCTTGTTTCATTGGTGGTCTGAGAAACAGTGGATTAATCAAATTCAAATCAAGTTTATTACCACACACATACTCATTTATAAGTAGTCAAGCATCATTAGCAGTGCTATTCTTCTATAACAACACGTCTTATCAACCAGATATGGACATATTCTGATGTGTTTCATCAGTGGATCAGTTTCAATAATTGCAGTGCAGAATAGTTCATGCCATCAAGGTTATCTTTACCTCCTTGTGCGGTGGAAAAACACTGACACTGCGCCATAGAGGCTCGGCCTTTTAAGTCATAAATTGTTGAGCTACAGGGATTGTTCAAGTTTCAACTCGTCTATGAATTATCACTCTTTGAGCAGCGGCTTGAACAAGAGAGCAGTGGCTTGTAGCACTGTATCTCACAAAAGTGAGTACACCCCTCACATTTTTGTAAATATTTTATTATACCTTTTCATGGGACAACACTCAAGAAATGACACTTTGCAACAATGTAAAGTAGTCAGGAAGCTGGGAATTGATAATGATTAGCCAGATTCACTGCACATAGTACAACCTGCAGTACATCAGTACGACTTTGGAGCTTCCCACCTTGAGAATGATGTCAGAGGAAAATGGTCTATTAACAGGCCTCAGATACATGCAGAGGTAGACTGAATTAGTGTGTATACAATAGTGGTTATTTAATGTGCCTAGAGGCGGTTGTGCCATTGCAGTTTGATGCCACATTCTTTGGAGCAGTGGTTCCCAAACTTAGTCTGCAGTGCCTACTGCAGTGTCTAAGTGTCTACTCCTGTAGATATTATTTTAACATTGTCCGTTATTTCAACAGAACTGCAACTTCAGTGTGACATTTTACTGAAATAACCAAACAAGGAATCTGTCACCTTTATAGTGGAGCCATTAAAAGTGCAGCATTCATCTTTTCTAAAATTATACTCTGCTACAACATTCAATGCTTACAAAAGAAATCCTAAAAGATTTTCTGCACAAAAATGGCAACTCCCTGAGGAACAAACAAAATTGTGAACATTTTCTCTGCAAGAAATACACCAGACTATTGTAGAACCATCTAGCTGAAGCCGAGGGCAAGATATGCCTTGTCATATTTACTTGTCTATGTTTTGGTAGCTGTCATGTTTGAAGTAGATGTCTGCTTATGTTTACTGGGATTCTTGTTGCAAACCTGTCCATGCTTTGCTAGCAGCGCTTCATTGACTCCACTTTGGAATACACTACTTTGGAGTAACATTGTGGAAAAGCACCTTTGTCAGTGAGGAGGCAGCCGACTTTGATACATCTGTATCTGTTCAACCAACCAAATGATCTGTATTAGTGTCTGTACTTGGAACGGGTGGGTCTTATAATGGAAGTGGGTAGTTCTTAAACCCAAAGGTGGTGATTTAAGCCTGAAATGTATATGGGTTCATCAAAACTAATTACTAAACAGCCTCAGAATGAAACTTCATTATGTCTTCAGAGTATTCACTCAACCCTCTTTTATAGCTGCACCTTGGCTTATCTGTTACTTGAGTATGTATTATACACTTATTATTCAATTAAATGGCAAACGGACAACATATTCCTCATCTAGCTCATCTCTATTCCATGCTCTAACTCCATGACAGGTCTCTTTTCTGGGGTGAAGTCCCTGTCTGTCCTCTCCACATAACGCTGCAGGGTGCTGTAATACTGCTCGCTCCTGGAAAAGGTGTAGAGTGCAGAGATCTCCTCCCATGCCTTGTGGTTGGGGAAAGGGAATGGTTCAGGGTCCTTATTCTCAAAGAAGCTCTGCAGGTTTCTCTCAGCCAGTTTGGTAGCGTAGTCCACAGCAAAGACATCAAAGCGCTCCTTCTCTTTGTCAACGTAGCGTTTCCAGAATGTGAGCTGCAGGAAGCTGACTTTGGAACGACAGTTTGTGCAGCAAGTACCCATGAGGCCCACGATGGAGGCGATAATGACAATACACCAGCCCAGGATCTGCAGACAAACAAGAATTATACAAACTTAAACTTACTCCACACTATGAAATCCCCCTTAGAGAATACCTTCTGTATATAGCTAACTACATTCAGTTCATTAGTAGCTCTTGTCTCAACATCTGCTATACTGAAAATGGTGCTGTGAGTATGCAAAGCCAGGGGATATCAACTGTACATCACCTTTAGACCTGTATTGCATAAAACGTTACGTAAAATGTTATTGAAAATGTATTTAAATGCAAAATGGTTGTGATCAGACATCCACACAATGTCCACTCCATTAATTACTCGATGCCCATTTTATAAACATAAAAAGCTGTAACCTAGTTTCAATCAGTCTCGGCCGCTGTAGCGTAGCCGTCACTGTGGGTCGTCCTGTCTGACTGTCTGTCTGTCTTTGGACAGATTTTTGTCTAACGTTTAACCCTAACGTAGTAATCAGTACTGAGAAGTCATAGATGGGAACGTGCACATGTTGGCCTTCAATTCAATTTATAAAACTTTATTTGTCCCTGGGGGGCAACTAACAGTGACATGTTTGAGTCAGTTTGATGTGATGGTTCGTCCCAAAGCCTGTAAAAACTTTTGCATGATGTCTGCTGTGGCTGTGAATGAGCTTTTTGTAGTCTGGGATAGTACCCCTTGGTGATGTCATTGTGATGTCATCATTATCAGTAATCATTAATTTTGTAGCAGATAGTACAGAGTTTAGGAAATTAAGGGAAACCCTGTGTCTAAACTGATGTCAGCATGACACTACATGATGACTGAATTCGTGGATCACTGAAGTATCTATCTACACCATTCATCTTCAAAATGTCGAGGAGCCATACTTTCTCTGCAGTTTCGTTTTGGTATGTGTGACTAATCCTAATACATTTTCCATCAAAACTGAGGAATATAACTGTGTTACAGTAGCATGGCTCAAGGAGCAGTTAAAGGAGAGAGAGTGAGGCGCTGGTTGCACTCAGAGTAGACAGTGTAGGGGATCATAGCAGACAAAAAGGGCGGCAATGATGCTGTACAGTAGCAGTAAATGTACATTGCAGGTCACAGTTTGCCCAGGAACTGTGACTTGAGTCAGTAGGATTACAAACATGTGCACACTCAGCTCTGCCCAGGTTGTAAACTGCCGACGCACATATTTATCCACAGCCTTTTTAATGGAACAACCTTGAGTTTACATGTGTTCTGTCCCAAAAAATGAGCTTGAAGCGTAATGAAACGCTTGAGGTTTCAAAGCTGTTGTGTGAAACATGCAACTGAAAAAAAAAATGCATCTGACACGTCCCCTGCAGGACCACATGGTGAGTGTCACTCCAGGCCACCCCACAATTCAGTTGCTTTGGGCTATTGACTGTATATTAGGGACTAAAATTCAGGATCTCTCAGCTCAATGTGTGTCTTATCCAGCTACTTTATGGACGTGCAATACTGAATCACTGGAATACTCAGACTTCCAAGAATTATGTCATTTTGTCCCTGTACTACACCAATTCAACACAGCTGACATCCATCTGACTCAAGTTACAGTTCAGCCTGAGGTTGCATAACCACTTGTCAGATAAAGACTGGAGCTAGAACCACAAATGAAAGCATAACAAATCAGGGTTAAATTCCATGAACACCATGCTCTAAATTTCCCATCATGTAACTGGATAGCATCTTTCATCAGACCCTCACAGCCTAGTTGAACTCCATACCATCACACCTCAAGTATGTAATGTTTTATGACATCACCAGGGTTGTTTTTTCCGGGCTCGACAAAGCTCCTCCAAATCATGTATGTACTACACACCTGGAGAAAAAACACTGCAGATCTGCATTACTAGGAAGTAAACCGGAAGTTTTAAAACCTTTTGTTGGCTAATGAGCCAGGCAAGGAGTTGTCATTGGACTGAATGTGCCTTTGCATTCTGTTTCGACTTCTTCTCATGACTAAATGGGTAAGCCACTGGGGAACCTATTATGGGTGATACTTCTAGTGCTTGGCAGAGCTAGCGTACGTGGCAAAGTATCATAATAATTGATGCACCGGCAGCTCTTTCAAGGCTTCCAAAGGGTAGGCTAGTGGGCTAAGCAATAGTAATAGTGTTAGTAATATACATAACAACAATACAAAGCCCCCAAACTAGATTTTCATTAATGAATGATACCCTCTACCAATCGCTCTCAGGGAGACGATAAGCATCCTGTTAGGATGGAAAGTTAAGTGGCTGGATGCACCAGGTAGAATAAGGTGGAGGAATCTATGCTCCAAATCCAGAGAGAACATTATACTACTTTTACAGCATAAATTGGACTCCCTATGAGTAATATAATCCTCAGTTTTATTTGGACTGTAGCTGAATGCTCACACAGACCCACATGTGTCTCTTACCTGTGACTGGGCCCTGAACATTAGCAGCAGCTCCATGCGCTCATCACTGGACAGTTTGGACCGGTCACAGGGTACTCTGGCCAGCTCCTCCCGACACTTCAAGGTCTTATTTTTACAGAACAGATCCACCACAAGGTTATCATCAAGACCGCTGACAGCACACTCATAAAAGGTCCCATTGAGAAGGGCGACAGACAGCCACATGATAGGAGCCACACAAGCCCCGGTGAAGATGTTCATGAACACCCTGAGGCAGCCAAAGCAGTTCCCACGGGGGCAAAGCTTCATGGGATTGAGGCAGCAGCCAGTATAGAGCCTCCACAACCTGGTGCTGAAAAACAGACCCATGACCAGCAGCACTGCAGCTGGGCCCAGCAGGAAAGTCAGCCCGTAGGCAAAGTTCTGGTCGTGATTGCATGGACACTGAAAGGAGACCATGGAGAAGACTCGCTCCCCACCTATAGTCAGGAGAGCCATGAAACTGTAGCCAATGGTGGCTTTCTGGTTCATGAAGAAACGCAGGACGGTCTGGAAGTTATCCATAGTTTAAGCGGGAAGGTTTTGTACACAATCCAAAAGAGATTAAACAAAGTAAAAGACAGCCAGTGAAACGAGAAAAAGTTGACGTTGTTGAAAGTTGTCTTTGCAGCCTGCAGTCATTCCCTGGCTGCTGTTCTCTCACAGCTGAAGACAAAACACATCTGCCAAGCCTGTCTGTGCCCCTCCCTTAGCCCTCTTCAGGCTCCTCCTTTAGTCAGTCTGACGCTCCCTCCCACCAAACGTTTCCCCTCATACATTACCTACTCCTTATCCAAAGGAAAGCCCCTGCAGCACTGTCAAAGCAAAGGTACAGCCCCAGTGGTGTAAAGTTACAACACTCCACTTCTCTTTATGTTTACATGTACATCCC
The DNA here is from genome assembly GCA_900302685.1 of Spondyliosoma cantharus. Classification (NCBI taxonomy): domain Eukaryota; kingdom Metazoa; phylum Chordata; class Actinopteri; order Spariformes; family Sparidae; genus Spondyliosoma; species Spondyliosoma cantharus. The sequence continues at coordinate 3,569 of OMLP01038994.1, read as the reverse complement.
TTTATTAACGGATCTTTATATGCTTTGCTCTTCAGCTCTGCAGTGGGACAGTCATTTGCAAAAATCCTGCTGGTCCAGTTTTCGTGATAACTAGTCTGTGTCTTGTGACAGCAATGTTTGGGAATGCAGCCTATTCATGCTGGCAAAAATAAAAAGGCAAACAACTGAAAAACTGTCTGACAACTGTATTTCTCTTCATGCAAACGCATTTGGAGTCAACAAAGTCTCAATTCTGCATGTCAGCGGCGAGCATTCAACAGACATAAAATCTACTAATTTTTTCTGCAATAACAAAAAGTGCCAAGAGGAGGAACATACATACGGTCAATCATGCAGAATGAGAGCATTCATTCATTCTACTGAAATGTTTCCATAGAGAACATACCATTGTTGTAGAGACAGAGACACAGTCAGCATCAGCTGCAGAGGCTGAGGAAGAATGAGGAAGTGATCAAATCCTCTTGGTGGTTTTTCTGTTTTCCATTAGTGCAGGAGTGACTGCTCATACTAATACACTCTGAGTGCATTATACAGGAAGCTGTAAACTATCCTCTGCACAAATGAATCACATCATTTTCTGCTAGTTCTAACACCATCATTAATCTTTTTTACTTTAACAGGACTGTGTACAGAGTGTCATAAATGAACAATAAAGCCTCTAATTGTATAACTGATGCTCAAAAACAGGATGTGGGTATTGACTACATATGCCAGCTATGTGCAGGAAGTGGTTGAGCGGAAAATATTACACACTTCCTGTTTAAGCCCAGAAATGGCAAACCAGTCATTTGGTGCACATGAGGCTCACATGTATATCTGACTTTACTCTCTGTATCAGTGTTACTGCACACCTTCAATTGAGATCACTGATCTGCTCTCAGTCATGTTGCCACTGCCATATCATGTGGTCCTCTGCATGGCACAAATTCACCGAACACGTGTCTAACTCACTTTTGCTAGTTAAACAGTACATAATCTAGGTAATAAGTATGGCACAAGGCACAGAGGGATACATGAACATGTACATAAATAAATCATAAATCAAACCACCTCACTGTTGTGGAGACACCTTTTGTGGCAGGATCTATCACAGAAGCATTTTTGCGTACTTTACCAGGTGTGTATATGTCTGTCTGTCGATATTTTTCAGCGTGATCTCAACGTGTAAGATACAGTCACAAAATTTTACAGGTGTGTGTGCAGTTGAGATCAAAATGAATGCCAAGTTTGGAGATAGGTGTTGTCCAACCTATGAGTACTCAGTACTCATGTAGTAATGTAGTTAATACTCCAGTAGTCATAGGTCTTAAAGTCAACAAGCCAACGGGCAACATGCTTAATGTGATCCCATCAAAAGATGATATTTATTGTCCTGTGTTCTACACATTCACATGGTGAAAGTGAATTCCTTTTCGTCAGGAGAGTTACGTGAATGGGAACGTTTAAATTGACTGAAAGCAGCCTCTCTAATCAATAAATCAGAGTGTGCGTTGTGAACCCACCTACATAGACACATCTTTCAATCTGAATAATGCACCCTGAATATAACAGTAAAAATATGCACATTTGACTTTGACAGCAGTGGACCATCCTTGTGCCTGACCATATGTTATTTTAAGGCCAACACACAAATGGTACCCAGATAGTTGCAAGAACATGCTACATACACAATGTGGGCAGTATCTGGGAAAATTACAAGTGCACCTGTCAGAAACTTGCAATGAAACTTGTGCTGCGTGCCACTTTGCATCTTCTGTTTCAGTTGAGAGACCCCTGACAGCAGAAATGACATATTTTATGTCGTTAGCACTTAGCTCAAAGCATTACTGTGTCTAAGCTGCTGGTAGGGCTGTAGGCCAAGAAGGAAAAAAAACACACACAACATGTTGTACCACAGAGAATGGATTCACACTGGATCCGGTGTTGCAGTGAAATTTATGGAGCCCAACGTCATGTCGTGGTGGTGGCCAATCACTGACACTGTATGACCGGCATATTTACCACCGCACCAACATGAAATGTTTCGCTACACCGCCATGTGCTTGTTATGCACGTGTAGCATAGCATCTTATGTCATCAGCCAAACTGGGTTCTGGTGTTACAAGAGTGGGGTGGCTCCTTTTAGAACAGGGCAGTTTGTAGTAAGTGAGTGGGGAGTGATTGTCGGTGGCTGAGCGCAGAGCAGACTGTCATGATTCTGGTTTTGGGTTTATGGTGACCTGTTTTATTTTCTATTTTGCCCTCATGTGCTCAAGGCTTGCTTTGTCTTATTTCCTCCTAGAATGACATTTTCCCTCCTGTTTTCCTGCTGTCCACACCTGCTTTGTCTCCTTCCACTGTTTTTCCATTCCTTCTCCTCACCTGTGCTTTTCCCACCTCACTCCACCTACACCTCATTCCCTCGTTAGTGTGTGTAGAGTCTTTGTGCTCCCTCTTTGTCTTTGTCAGATCGTTCTGTTCTCTCCTTTGTTTCACCTGAGCCTGTTTCTTCCAGTGTCTCGTTCCTCCCTATGGTAAGTTTTCTGTTTGTTGTTCCTAGCATTATTTTTCTGCTTTATTCCTCGTGTTTTTCCTTAGTTGTACTTTGCTTTTCTTTGTTGGTACTCTCTTTTTTTGCTACTTTTGCATTTTTTGTATTTCATGTATTTTCATGAAAGGTTTATCTTTAGTTCCTTATCCAGCCTGTCTCCCTTGTGTTTCTGCATTTGGGTCCTCACCGAGTTGCCCACTGGGAGTTGAAATATGGCCACTTTTGGTTTAAACTGCCATTTTGAATTTTGAAAATGTCAGAAATGGATTCAGCATCCTCAATAACCCCCAAATCCACTCCAATATTGTCCAAATCGGCCAAGCTGTTGCTGAAATATTGCCCATATAGGCGATTAATGCTAATTCATGCTAATAATGCTAATAATGCTAATTATGCAAATTGCCCAACATATGCAAGTTAGCATCCGGCAGTTTCTTAATGCTGGGGACCCACACTGTACATTTCTAACATAAAACTTTGGTGTACTCAACATTTCTGGGTTCACATTCCTGGCAAATAGACTATTATGCAACGGTTTAGGTTTATTGAGTAAAAATTATCTTTTTAAGAATTTGACATGTTGTTTTTTTCTGAAAACTGACTTAACAACCAAAAATTGAGATCTGTAACACAAAAAAAAATGGTCACAGTCTCGAATACACAATTTTATTTAACATAAATATGAAAACATATATGTATGTATATACATATATGTTTAAATATACAGTAATGTGCATAAGAATAGAAAGAATAGAACATGTGTATCTGTGGGTCCCAAAAACTAAAATCTGTAACAATACAGTGCATCATCACAAAATGTGTTTGTATACACATATAGATGTATATAGACATATAAACATACAGAATATTTCATATGAATAGAAAAAACAGACATAACCAGACTTGATGTAAGATCTCTTGGTCTCCTGTGTCGCCTCTGCTGTGTGCACGGGGCCTCCAGACACAAGTTTGTTTATGCGGACGGTGCTATTCTCTGCGGTGCTGACTGAGGTGCTGCTGTTCCCTCCGTGCTGAGTGA
>OMLP01038988.1:0-16395 GCA_900302685.1 Spondyliosoma cantharus | reverse complement strand
CACCCTACCATTCCTAACACGTTTGCCACCACTGCTGCAACTACCACACCGCTATTCTGTCTTTGCTCTCTAAAACCCCATACTCCACACTCACACACACAGACACAGACCCACTCACGCACACACGCACACACACACACACACACACACACACACACACACACACACACACACAAACTGAATCACTTTAATAATTATCCTCGGTCGTCAGACCTCTGCAACCTTTAACCTGTCAGGAAACACACCTGGTTTCTCTACGACAACACAAATACGTACATCCATTATGAGGTGAGAGTGGCAGGACTGAGTGCAGCAGCTTTTACTGGATAAGGACTGGAGAGTCAAATGCTGCTGCGTTGCTCATTACAGTGACTTCAGCAGCCTCTGCTGGATAATCCTGGTCACAAAGCTCTCATTTTGAACTTCCTTCAAAAACAAGTGATGGGAAATTTAGAAGCAAAAGCTATGAACAGTTTAGTTTCACAGGAAAATATTTAAAGTCGATTTACAGTATTTTATCAGAGTAACTGATTTCAGCTATCATACTATGGAAATCAATCAAATCAAATCAAGTGCTCTAAAACAGTAAGGTGCTTACTTAAGTTTTTACATTCTGTGGTACTTTCTGCTTATAGAGCACAACATCCCAGATGGTAATAATGTGCTTTTTACTTTTCCTCAATCGTCTGACCACTGTAGTACTATTTACTTTGATGCATTTTATGATTTTACATACAAATGCTATCATCAACTAAACAATATGATAAGAAATCACAGCTTATACAATCCAGCTGCAGTACTGAAACTCTTAAGGGTGTTACACTGTGTGGTGCAGGGCAGGACCCAAAAGCAGACAGCAAGGCAGGAGTAGGGTGCAGGCAGATTCATTGATATGGCAACTATGAAATATGCAGGGTTAAGGTGTACCAAAACTCCGTCTGCAGAGTTCATCAGAGAGGAGGGGTGTTGGAGGATAGGTTGCTCACTGTGGCGCTGGTGGACCTGGTGGCGTGTAGAGGCTCCTTTGCCGGCACAACGAAACAGAAAACACCAAAACCACAAAAGTCCACCACAGAACTTGACAGGCTGTAACAAAAGGAGCCACTCTGCATAGAATTTATATTACATTTCTTATTACATGTATATAAATATTTATTTTCTAATAACACTTCTTTTCTTGTGACCATGACTGTTGTCCAATATTCCTCTGATGTTTTCCTCAATCCAAAATGGAGCTAAAGGCATGTAATCAAAAGATATCTAATGCAGGCAGGCCATTTTACAGTTTGAAAATAATCCTTTTTGTCCAAAATGACATCAGCTCACTGAAACAGCAAACTTCACAGCATTATAAATGACCTCAAACATGTTTTTACCACATTATGTTCTGTGAGATACCAATAATAATACCAATTTATTTGTTATTTGCCAATATTGGTAGATAAAATCAAACAACTGATAGTTTATATGTATTTTACGTTTGGTAGACATGTATATATAAATGTGATTTTTGTCTAGTGTTCCTCTGAGTCGGTCCTGAAGGGGTTAACGGGTACAGGCATGCCCCCACTGGGTCTTGAACGGGCTTCTGGTGCTGAATTAGATTCTTTAGCCACACATCCTACGCTGCCATGGCAACCGTTGAAAAGCTGTGTGTCGCCCAGCTGAGGAGGAGTTTGTGGTAAGTTTCAGGAGTTTTTCAGGGCAGAACCAGACAGCGCCGGTATGAAGTTTCTGTGAGGCGGCTGTGAGCTGGATCAGAGGAGGGAGAGAAAAGCAGGAGAACAAGCTGTTTACTCTGGTATGTGAAAGTTAAACCTGGGCTGTAAAAATAAGATCAATTGTTCTGTTCTGATTTGTATTGTTTTGGGTTTTTTTGCCAAGAAGTAGGCTGAAGAGATGTGGAAATGCTTGTACTATTTTATTTAGTTTACTTTGAATGTGCAACCACTGATCAAAAGACTTTGATATGATGTCATAAGGTTTATTTAATGGCCTCCTTTCTATCAAAACACTAAGCTGTCCCCGTTATATGTCTAGTTGAAGGTCTTAAATAGAAAAAAATATTCTGTATGTTACATTGAAAAGTCAAAGTTTGGAATTTTTCATCCTTAAGTGTTATTTACTAAGAGTTTAACACTCACAAACGTCGCTAATCTTTTTCCTCATGCTGTTTAATTTGATTACATTTGATTGATGACATAAGCAAACCCCAAAACCATCACATATTGATTCAAATGTCCCCAAATCACACATGCGCAAAACTCTCAGGTAGTTTTCATGTATGTGGACAGGAGGTCGTGTGACTCGGGCAAGACTCGGTGATGCCTCGTCCTGCTCAGGCGTCTCCTGGATCCACACACTTTACATATATAATTTGCATCAGACATTCTGTCAGTGTAACTTGTAAACTGTGATTTGTTGTTCTTTTCTGTACACGTGACATCTATAGCATGTCTGTCCGTCCTGGGATAAGAATCCCCCTTCTGTGTCTCCGCTTCCATCGTTTTTTTACCCAGTTAAAGGGGTCTATTTTTTTCTCCATCAACATGGCAAGTTTTTCCTCACTCGAGTGGAAGGACAGAAGATGTCGTTCACTGTGCAGATTGGAAAGCCAATGAGGCAATGTGATTGCGATTTTGGGCTATATAAATAAAATTGATTTGATTTGATGTAGGACCAGACCGTTCGTACTAAGAGGCTGATTTTAAAGTAATGTGTTTTAGGGGACTTTAAGATCTCTGCTGGATACTCCTGCCTCGCTGTCCACTTTTGGGTGCAGCCCCGCACCTCACCGTGTAACACCCTTAAGAGTTTCAGTTCTGCAGCTGGATTTTATAAGCTGTGGTTTCTTATCATATTGTTTAGCTCATGATAGCATTTGTACGTAAAATCATAAAATGCATCAAAGCAAATAGTGTGTGATCTGATCAGGGTGTTGCTGATCTGCTACTTGATATTAAGATCAGGTCATTGTAATATTTACAATGGCAGAAACTGGTGGCCCTAATACTATAGATGTTCGTATTTATGTTGGTGTGTCGATTTTTCAATCATCAAGTCACAGATAAAAGATATTTTAACACATTAGACTCAACTTTGTAAATCACTACATCAGATAACGTGCATTGCCCAATAATTCACAATTATTTTTACACTCATCCTTATAAGGCCCAGAGGTCGCCATGTTTTCCCTGTCGGAGCTGGCACCTCTGAACCAGCATCAGAGCCGCTTTAAGCTGCTGAAGCCCTGGTGGGAGGTGTTCATGGACTACCTGGTGGTCCTCATGCTGATGACATCTGTCCTGGCTTGTACTGAGCAGCTGTCCAGGGACAGAGTGGTGTGCATTCCCTTGAATCCACTTGTCGCTGCAAATAGTAGTGAGCGGAATCCATCATCTGGTGAGGATGTGGCACTGTCGCATTCTTCAAAGCCCCCAACCCATGTGCCACCCAACATCCAGAATCTACATTCTACAGCCCGGGGTCGACGCACGCATCTGGTCTACCAGCAGTATGTTTACATCAGCCAGGTAATTAATACTAGCCTGAGTTGTCTTTGCCACTGAAGCAATGCAAACGAAAGGGTGAAACCAAGTAAAACACTGAGTGTTAAGTCTCTTAAAGCAGCTATAATCAATTTGTTTAAAAAATAACAATAGATCACAAGAATATTTGTAGAATAGTATCACCTGACTCTGCAGTTCCCCTCAGCTTTATGGAGCGTTAGAGCAGCTTTTATCTGATCATTTTGGTTTGTTTTGCCTTCAACTTAACTGTTTAGGTTCACTCTTGCGGCTCTCATTATGTTTTGTAGGCCACAAAAGGCAAATGTTTTCTGAAAAAAAAAAGCTCTAAAAATCCACTGCATGCTTTCAACGCTGAATGGCAGACAGCTAAAGTTAGCAGCCAGCTAGAGGAGCATTTAATAGCGACAGATTCAAATATTTCCCTCACAGGTTGGTAGGGACCAAAGACAGAGCTAAAAGGAGCGTGGAGATTGGACTTAAATTAATCGGGTGTATAGAAACACGCCTCTGCTCTGTATCTGCTGGATGAGAAAACAATCTGTTTGCTAAAAAGGTTTGCCTACAGGGTGATAATGACAATCTGTGTCTATGTGTCAATCTGTCTGTCTAGGTGTGCTACCATGAGGCTTTGCCCTTGTGCTCCCGCTTCTTCCCCTATATGGCCTTGCTGCAGACTCTAGTGCTCGTAGCCAGCGGCTCCTTCTGGCTCCACTTCCCCCACACCTCCGCCCGCATAGAGCACTTCCTGGCCATCTTGGCCAAGTGTTGCGAGTCCCCCTGGACATCTCAGGCCCTGTCCCACGCTGCCCGGCAGGAGAACATCCAAGACAAGGAGGTGATGGAGGAGAGACAACCACCCCAACCTCATCCCTCTGTGAGGCCATATTCACCCCCAGAGACCCGTACGAGACAATCAAGCGTAGACTCGGGCGCGGACAGCCCACTTTTGAAGTGGTCAGATAGTGCCTCCACCACTGCCCCTCCATCCCCGTGCCCGTCCACACTCTCCTGTAACTCCACCGTGTCGTCTATATCCCACGGCTTCCAGGATAACTTCCTGCCTTCCAAGCCAATAATGGTTGACAGTCCCAGGCAGGTCATCCGTCTGGATAAAAGTGACGGAGAACAGGCCAGGGCGCTGTTCGAAAGGGTCAGGAAATTTCGGTCCCACTGTGAAAGCTCAGATGTCATCTACCAGGTGAGAGACCCTCTTGTGAAGACGATGTGCATGTATCATTTACGTGGCCTGTTACCTTAATTGATTACATTTTTATTTGTATTCTTTCATTGTTCAAACAAGTAAATATGTGTAAATGGAGCACAGCAAGTTGTTTTATATCACAACACAAGTTCTTGTCTGATTGAGCTTGATCAACCTATGTCTTTTTACTCATTATACCCTTTTTTTTCCATCTATCCAGGTCTACTTGGCTCAAACAATATTCAAACTGCTGATGGTGACTCTGATCATGAGTTACACCATCCCTGTTCTCAGCTCCTTCTCCTTCACCCACACCTGTCACCCTGAGGAGTGGGCCTTGGTGGGCTACACTACCTTCGAGTGCATCCATGTGCTGTCCTCCCTTATACGCAAACTCATGGTGGCTTACTTGACCCTACTGGGGCTGTATGGCCTGCTGAACATTTACACCCTCAGCTGGATTTTACACAGGTTAGTGCATTTGTATACGGTGTATCAATACTGAAAAACCCAACACAATTGCCAGAAGAAATGATTATTAGTCTGTTGAGACTTCAGTAGGCCACACAGGCTGTGATTGTTCCAGGAGCCAGAAAAATGCCAATGAGGTGGACCATGCTAGAGGCATGATGATCCGATTAGAGTAATTTTGGATTTGTTTTTGGCCTACAGCATATTCTGTGTAATACATTTCTCATTCTGTTTGTCCGTCTGTGCCCCGCTTGCTGTAGCTCTCTACGCCAGTATTCCTTCCACTCTCTGAAGGAGTTGTGCTCCCTGGCAGACGTTCCTGACCTGAGAAACGACCTGGCCTTTCTGTTACACATGTTAAACCAGTATGACCCTCTGCTGGCCCAGCGTCTGTCTGTTTTTTTGTCCCCTGTCAGTGAGAGCAGGCTGCTGGAGGAAAACCTGGAGCGGCGCTGGGGGGAGGAGAAGCTGCAGGCCATAACTAGTGTGGATGCAGAGGGCTGCTCCAGACTCCAGCTGGTGGCTCTGCCCCGCCTCCCTCCGGCCCTCTTCTCCCTCAGCCAGCTTCAGGTCCTCAAACTGGAACTCATCACAGAGGCCAGGTTTACTGCACAGGTGGCCAACATGACCTCACTCAGGTATCATGTCTCATGACCAATGCCAATAAAAAAAACTATTTGACACCTACCTCTGAAAACTGAGATGTACAAACACTTGCTTCTTGTTTTTTTACACATATGATTAAGTCTTTTATTGTGAATTCCATCAACAGGGAGCTCCACCTCTATCACTGCACAGCAGCTGTGGATCCTGGTGCTCTCGGAGTCCTCCAGGAGCGTCTGGAGGTCCTCCACCTCACCTTTACTCAGGCATCAGAGATCCCCAGCTGGGTCTTCTCCCTCCGCAGCCTGCATGAGCTCCACCTCTCAGGCCGCCTGAGTAGTGACGGTGGAGTGGGCCGCAGCTGGGCATTGGGGAGCCTCCGCCACTTACGTCACCTCCGTGTGCTGGTGATTCGAGGCATGTTGCAGCGGATCCCTGGGGAGCTGTGTGAGGTGGCTGGCAGCCTGGTGAGGCTGGAGATTTACAACGAGGGGACCAGGCTGCTCGTCCTGACAGGCTTGAAGCGGATGGTGGACCTGACGGAGCTGCTGCTGCAGGACTGCCAGCTAGAGCGTCTGCCCTCTGCCCTGCTGGCTCTCACCAACCTGCGCACGCTCGACCTGCAGCACAACAACTTGAGAACTCTGGAGGAGCTGCTCAGTCTGGCTCATCTGCGACGCCTCTCTTGCCTCAGACTTGCCTTCAACCGTGTTCTAGCGCTGCCGGCAAGTGTTGGTGTGCTGCGAGGCCTAGAGCTCCTAGATCTATCCAACAACCAGCTCCAGAGCCTTCCTCCAGCGCTCTTCACTCTTCGCCGCCTTCGTAGGCTCCTGCTGGCTGGTAACCTGCTGGAGGTGCTGCCTGCAGAGGTGAAGTCACTGCAGCTGCTAACAGAGCTGGACCTCAGTGGAAACAGGATAGAGATCCTTCCCCCTGCATTATGTAACAGCTGTTTGGAGCTGCGCATCCTTAATGTGGCTCACAACTCTCTCAGTTCACTACCCAGAGGCATTGCAGCCTTAAGTCATTTGTGCAGGTTGGACTTGCGCAGCAACAGCCTGGAGGAACTGCCTGCTGAGTTGGGGTGCTGCTCAGGGCTGCGTGGAGATGGCCTCCTGGTGGAGGACTGGTTGTTTCTTTCTTTGCCTCCCTATGTCAGGGACTTCCTGAGCCGGTCTTGCCCCACCTCTGGTACATACTCAGAGGGTCATTCCAGGCCCGAGTCCGACAGTTTCCCTTACTTCTCTCCTACACAGTGGAGCTTCTCTTCTGCTCTGGAATCCCAGATATAAGACTGACTATCTCACTGCTAGCATTATCCAAACACTAATAATATTCCGTCCTTTTTGTAAACTGTTTTTTATACTTTGTAAACAGGATTCTTATTTTGCAATGCTTTATCAGCTGCTTATAAAATGTAGTTCCTGTTACCCCTTTTAAAGTGAAGCTTAAACAACTATTAAAATAGTACACATTTACCACACAGATTTTATACGACATTGAAATGAGTGTTCACTAAGTTCATGTGGGAACATTTTCTCAGATGTGGTTTTTGTTGCAGGGCTGTTTATAATTTTTTTTTAAATTATTTATACTGAAACTGTTGAAATTAGTAATAGCATGAGTGTAAAACCAATTTCGATACCTCTAAAGAATATTTCTAGTCAGTATTAATGCCTGTGTCATTCCCACTGAAGAACATGCAGTTTCTAGTTTCTAACTGTGACCACTTGAGAGCAATAAACCTCATTATTTCTTAACCATTTCTGTCTCAATGTTTGTTTCTGGTCAGGGTATTATGACCTTTTCTATAGCAGGTTACACTGGTCTCTACATCAGAAAAATTAAACCAGCTCTTTATTAACACAAGTGTTATCAATACTGGTGTTCTTGCTGATGTTTGCAGTGATTAGTGTTTAATTTTGTGCTGCAGTTCCTCATTGTGACCACTGGACAGTGAGGACCCATGATCCTGAATTCACTGATGTCAACAATCATACAAAGGAATGTGGTTTAATTATTTGTACTTTTTTCATTTTTTACATAAATTTGCATGCAAATATTTATATATAAATGAACTGGATTTTTATACAACTCTAAGGGAGAAGATGGAAATGAATGAATGAATGAATGAAAGACAGTAACATCTAAAACTGTGGTTTCTACTGAGTATCTGCCCATTCAGTCTCAGTACAGGCCTCAGATTTTATAAAATAATGTTTCACATTAATATTACAATACAAAGACAAGATAGATGTTGAAATGCAAAGGCTCAATTAACTTACAAAGGCAGAACTGTTCCCAGCTATTTAATTATTGATTTAAAACTACAACAACGTATTTATTTTAACGTGCGCATTTATCTTATGTGATATTTCTATGTGGGCTTCCATACATCGAGTCCGTCACTGCCGTATCCCGCTTTTTTAAGCTGCGGTGGACTGCGGCATACTTTTCGTCCAATCGCTGGCTGCCCGTACCCGAATCCACCAATCATGTCAACTCGCTTCGGCGGAGGCGGAACATCCGGTTAGTCGTATACCTACCGAGGCCTCCCCATGCGGTGTTGATCTATAGTTGGACGCATAGCTAACACCGAAACGGTAAGAACATAATATTGCCTTCATTGTAGCATCTAGAGAGTTTTCAAAACTTTATCCAAGAGGTTGCTTATAAGATTAAGTTTAAATAAGTCACAGATAAACACAGTTACTCTGAAATTAAATAGCTTCCTTCATTGTTTGCTTTGCGGTGATCCTGAGCTAGCTAGCTAGTGCGTTGAAGTAGATAGCTCAGCCAACCCACCCATTTTCCCAATGAATGTAAATATCCAATAAATGCGTAGTATTTTTATATTTTGCATTACGTGCTCTTTATAATCACTTACGTTTCATCTTTCCATGTAATTCGTATAGTTTATTTGAGCGGTTAGCACAATAGTCGGTGCCGCTTAGCAAGTTAGCTTGCCACGTTAGCAATGGTTATGCAACACAATAGCTTTCCAGTGTGGCAAACGGCTAAGATGTCTAACCGGTTGGTTAATCCAACACTTTCGGCTAAACTTAAAGGCTACGTTTGACCAGGTGTGTTAATGCTATTGGGTGTGTTTTTCGGAGTATAATTTCGGTTGAGAAGCACCACAAGAACTACAATTTAGACCTCGTTTGATATATCCGTACTCGCAAATGTAGCTAAGTTAGCTAGCATTTCTCTCTAACCGGCCTCTCATTGTATAACTTAATGGGGTTGTGGGGAACACACACCATAGCCAATGTTCAGTGTCCATCTTGGACAGATTGATTCAATTATCACAAAAACAATTTTGTCTTGTTATGAAAATACGTAGATGTTTCTATACGTTTCCACCCGCGAACAAACATGTTAAACAAATGTATTTAAAAGGCTCTGGTGGAACCTGGCACAAAGAGTGGCACCAACAGGTGGGTTTAATTAACAGCCCCCCTGTAAACCCACCAAGGGGTTAAGATTTTAAACACTGTTTTGGTGTTTTCCCCCCCTTTTTAGACAGACACAATGGCTGAGCACGATGTTGACAATGAGCTGCTCGATTATGAAGAGGATGAGGAGCCTCAAGGAGCCCCAGAGAGCGCAGCCCCCACAGGCAAGAAGGAGGTGAAGGGCTCATACGTTTCCATCCACAGCTCTGGCTTCAGAGATTTTCTGCTTAAACCAGAGCTGCTCCGTGCCATCATCGACTGTGGTTTTGAGCATCCATCCGAAGGTAAGGGGCATTTGAGTAACCCCACTGGTGTTCTGCAAACATCCACTCGACCATCTGAGGTTATGTTGTTTCACGCCCTCAACTGTGCTCAAATTCCTAACTAGGTTGGACACCAAGTATCACTGTATCAGTCTAAAGATCTAGATGTGGTTACTCTTGGAAAGTTTTTTTTCTTCTTTTTTTTTTTACTAGTTGCATTTGTGAGTTAACTGTGAAATCAGCAGAATTTGAGTTTCAAGTGCACAGACAAAGGTGAAATCTTTGTTAGCAAAGCTTTCCATCTACTACCACTCATTTTTAGCAGGAACCTCTGAAGTTGCTATCAATAATGCTACACTAGCTTGCTGTATTCAGTGGTTTTGCAAGACTTCGACCTGTTTTTAATATACTAGGATGCTACATGTCAGGGTGCTTTGTTCAATAGCTTGAAATAATTGTGATACAGATTATCATATGAATGTACAAGTCTAAAGCCCTTTTGGTGTGTTTTATTCTGCAGTCCAGCATGAGTGCATCCCACAGGCTATCCTGGGCATGGACATCCTGTGTCAAGCCAAGTCTGGTATGGGCAAGACGGCTGTGTTTGTGCTGGCCACCCTGCAGCAGATTGAACCCGTTGATGGACAGGTCAGTGCACATGTTGAACACCTGAGTTTTATGTGTTAAAGTAAAGAGAGCATTGTCGAAGCTGGTCCTCAACAGGAGCTTTTTTTGACATCCTCAAATCTTGAGTTTGGGGATCAGTTAATTTAGGTGTAATGGTCTCCTTCCAGCCTCAGCTAGAAGTTAGTAATTGAAAGCACTGATCAAAAGTTGGGCTTATGGCTGGCATCAACAATGTTTAAATGTTCAACCAGTGTAAAGTGCTGCGTAATGACCCTTTCTCTGTGCTGTGGATGACAAACATGTGTACACAGATAATAATCACATCAGTATAGCTGCTAAAAATGGTTACACGTTAATACATTATTTTTGAAAGCGTTACTCCAACTTTTTCAAGTCTACATGTCTATACTCTGAATTGTGTACTTGCACTTTGATTCTAATAATTTCTCCTATGTTCATAGCTGTTACATTCTTACCAAACTACTTGTGAAACCTGTATTAGGTAGATACTAGATGTCTTGTTCCACTGGGGAAAGGGTTATAGTAAAAGATGTTGTTCTTGCTGCTTAAAAATGTGTCAGGAGGCTTCAAATTGTGCAAATGCAAAGTGTCTGAGTCTCTGTGTCTGCTCCTTAGGTGTCTGTATTAGTCATGTGCCACACACGAGAGCTGGCCTTCCAGATCAGCAAAGAGTACGAGCGCTTCTCCAAGTACATGCCCACGGTCAAGGCAGCAGTGTTCTTCGGTGGCCTGGCCATCAAGAAAGACGAGGAAGTCTTGAAGAAGAACTGCCCTCACATAGTTGTCGGAACACCAGGCCGCATCACCGCTCTCACCCGTAACAAGACCCTCAGTCTGAAAAACGTCAAGCATTTTGTCCTGGATGAGTGTGACAAAATGTTGGAGCAGCTAGGTATGTTCTTTTGTGGAATTGTTGGCTAACATTTGTTCTCACTGGATCCTGAATATATCTGAGGTCACTCGCATGTCCAAACCTAATGTTTAATCAGAGCCATTATTCATTTGTCTTTTTGTGTAACAGACATGAGGCGTGACGTGCAGGAAATCTTCAGGATCACACCCCATGAGAAGCAGGTCATGATGTTCAGTGCAACACTGAGCAAAGACATCCGGCCAGTCTGCCGCAAATTCATGCAGGATGTAAGTGATAGATGAATGGTTTTACTTCAGAATTCCCACTTTTTTATCAGCAGGGAAACTGTTTATGCATTAAAACTGCTGCACATTTTACTTTCACATGCTGTTATTGTATCTAGAAACTCAACAACTGACCCTCTGTCATTTTCTCGGCAGCCCATGGAAGTATTTGTCGATGACGAGACCAAACTTACACTCCACGGCCTGCAACAGTACTACTCCAAACTGAAGGACAGCGAGAAGAACCGCAAGCTCTTTGACCTGCTTGATGTATTGGAGTTCAACCAGGTAAAGAAAATGTGTTTAAGTTATTTTTGGATAGCATGCTAAAAAAACTACAGGCATTTTTGAGGTAAACGTGTAAAAGAAACAAATGGTCTAAAGGATTGTGAGACATTCTGGGATTTAGCTCATTCACTTTTTTGCTATATGAAGAGGTCGATGCCACTTTCATGTTGTTTTGGTAAATCTGGCTTTGTTCAGACTGCATGTGATATCGATTAGCTTCTCAAATCAGATCTTTACGACGGACAGTTAATGTGGTCACAATACTGGGATTTCTAACCATAATACAATATGTTTAAATTATCAATATTCCAAACGATGAGGGAAAATTGGCACAACATTGAGGGCATAACATTTGAGTTTTTTATTAAAAGATAAATATAACAAGGCTCATGTACTGTGTGTCAAGCAAAACAGCATCTTCTGACCATAGTCGGAGTATTTCCATATCAACTGAAACTCATCTGGAAATGTGGCTTGGATCTAGTTTGCAAAAATTGCATTTTGTGTGTTTTTATTACCATCCAGACCTCCCAAAATCAATCTGGCTACTGTCTGGACATTAAAAAAAAAGAATTTGACTTGGAGTAAGAACAAAGACATTACAGTAATGTTAGCCAGTTAGTTGAGCCTAAAACAAAATCCATCTACCAGAACCACTTCACTCACTCACCATTGTATTTTGTTTAATATGTACAGAAAAGGGTATTGATACACAAGCTTTTGTGCCAGACTATTTCTTGACTCTGAGCAGTTTTCAGGCATCCAGTTACATGTTCCAACCAAGACATAGTCTCAAGCATACTTGCCTATAAAATACTGAAATGTTATTCTCTTGTTTACATGATTTTGATAAGTGGATTACTCTTCTTCTGGCCTTTCTTTAGGCTAACTGGCTGCTGCCTACAGTGTGGCTTTGATCACACAGACATGAAAGTGGTATCACGCACAAAGTTAATAATCGTATCTGCCAAAATGCTGAAGTATTCCTTTAATGCTGGACAGTCACTGAGAAGCTCCACCCAACTTGATATCTTCAATTGAGGATCTGAATACTATCAGAAATCCAAATGTGGTTTAGACTGCAGGCCTCAGCAGCTGTGTTTCACTGCCTTTCCTTTGCCTCTAGGTGGTGATCTTTGTTAAGTCAGTCCAGCGCTGCATCGCTCTGTCCCAGCTTCTGGTGGAACAAAATTTCCCTGCAATTTCCATCCACAGGGGAATGGCTCAGGAAGAGAGGTGAGACACGTACACATACACACACACCTTCCTCTTACATACCCACTCTCATAAACATATGCTCTATTGAGCTCTGAATGCTAAGTATGTTTATGGAGCATGAGGCCTCATCAGTTAACTCAACACATCATTGCCTTCAAAGGGGGATACAGTCCAGTAATGCCTACAGCAGCTGTGTTGATAATTCTCCCTCCTCCTTACTCCACAGGCTGTCTCGCTATCAGCAATTCAAGGACTTCCAAAGACGGATCCTGGTCGCCACAAATCTCTTTGGCCGAGGGATGGATATCGAGCGGGTCAATATCGTCTTCAACTACGACATGCCAGAAGATTCTGACACCTATTTACACAGGGTGAGAACTGGTGGGAGAGAGAACTGCACATTCCACCCTTATATTTCTTGTTTAAAGTTTCTCTGCAACATTCTGGGAATATGAAAAGAGGCCTTGCCATAATGGCTGCATGGTTCTGTGAGTTGCTCATTGTGTAAGGTATTACCAGGGTTTCCTATAGTTACTTATACTTTTTAATTTTTTTTAGTGTTAGGAAATGCTTGAATTCAATTTTCTTAATGCTTCATTTTCAACAGGATCTGGTGTGTCATCCACACAAGCACTCATAAACCAAAAATCTAATACTGTAAATGAAATAATCATGTCTATATATTTGTTTCAGAGTTACCAAGAATTAATTAATCACAAGTAAAACATACAAAGTTAATATGAACAGCTGTTGGGGGGGATGTGATAATAAACTTGTATTGATTCCTGTGGGTACAAAAAATTCTACAAACTTTTTTCCCACAATTATGTTTATAACATAAAAATGTGACGTAGGCCTTGGGACATTTTTGGTTTGGGTACCTTACAAGTACTTAGATTTTACTCTTAAACACTATAATAACCAGTATTTGAGTTTTGGATTTGTTTTTGGAATGTAACTCACTCTGGCCTTCGCTGTGCCCGTCAGGTTGCCCGTGCTGGTAGGTTTGGGACCAAAGGCCTGGCTATAACCTTTGTGTCTGATGAGACCGACGCCAAGACTCTGAACGATGTGCAGGACCGTTTTGAGGTCAACGTGGCTGAACTGCCAGATGAGATTGACATCTCCTCTTACAGTAAGTGTTTCCATTTCTGAATTGCCTGTGGTGGTGACCCGTTGGAATGATTGTGACTTGTAGATTAATGGGTTGAAAGCACTTGAATTTAAGCAACCTATCACTGTAACGTGTTGATGTTTCTGTGATTTGCTGGGTTCTTAATCTGGTAAGATTTTGCGTATTGAACATTGCCCCACGGATAATCGACTGGTGTTAAAAACCTTTTAGACATCTTGGCAACTACAGGCAGCAGTTGGTGCTGCCACGTTAACTGTGGCGCTCTCATCAAATGGAAACTGCCCTTACATGTTTAACCTGTTGGTGAAAAGTTGGTATGCTCAGCTGTTGCTCATTGCTCTGGTCTTTCACATGCTCGACTCATGTCTCTACTCTTCTGTCCCTCTTTAGTCGAGCAGTCCAGATGAGTCCTCCAGCCACGCAGAAGTCTCCTCTTCATGGATCTTGTGTCTTGTATTTGGAAGTAGATGTACTTCACTGTTGTTTTGAAAGCTCTGCTCTGTTTCGTGTTCACCAAACATTTATTTTTATTGTCAGTTTTGGGGGAGGGGTGGTATGATCGATTTTAATTTGTCTTTTACTATTTTTGCTTTGTTTTCTTTAATGAAATTAAAACTTTTTATAAAATGGCATTTTTACTGTTGTGGTCTCTTGTAGGGCTATTATTGTCTCTGCACGATTTTAATTGATTTCCATCTCAAGCAGAGCTTCACAGAGACTTATAGGGAAGTAGTTCTGAGGAACATGTAAAAGTGATTTTTAGCCCCTTTTTAAATGTTTGAACTAGTTTGTATAGGAAGTTTTGTGTTTTGTTTTTTTCCCCCACTGCAAGAATTAATCAATACAAATAAAATCAAGTAGACATGTAGTGACCATCAAGTAAAACAATTTTGGCTTATATGGCAGCTCTTTCTTTGAATATCCAACTGAATGCCTCCAATAAAAGAAGTCACAAAGTGGAGTCCTAGTGGTGAATTTGCCCATTTTCATTTTAAGTGTATAGGCACACTGTATTATGAAATATGTCTGTTGGTATGTTGTTTTAGTTTATAAGAAAATATTTCACACAAAACTACAATCACAATGTGTCAAATCGTTTGTTGTTCAACAAGCTTAAACCTTCAATGAATACGTATCCACAAGCAGTCAGATAACAGTTCGGCAGTAATGGGCTTTTAGACACACACACACGTCATAGTGGTTCTGTTGATAGCGTTGTCAGTCTGTACACTGGTCCAAACTGGAGCAGAACAATACAATGTTGACTAATATATAGAGGTTAAATATATTACAACATGTTAGTGAAGCTACAAATCATAGATTCTCAAGACAAGACAACATGCCTGTTTGAATGATTGAAATGCAAAAATTACCATTTTCAATAAAATAGTGACAGTCAAAGAATCCTATATCCTGTTATAGATTTCCTGTAGTTCGACCATCAGGTGAAAATCTTAGTTATCGTCCAGTATTTAAGTTTATGACCCCCTTATGAACTTTTTTTATTTTTTTTGCTAATTAGAAAATGTTGGCTTACTAAGATGCCATTATTAGGGCCCGAGCAGGTCACAGACCCTATTGTATTTCAAGGAATTATTTTTCCTCCGCCACTTTGACTGCAGTTTTGGAGGCCTGAACATACCCCAAAACTCACCAAATTTGGAATATACGTCACATCTGCCGAACATTGCGATACTGCATGATCATTGGGTTTGGTTGTGACTTGCGGGCTCTGTAGCGCCCCCTCTTATACAGTAGCGCCTAGATCGAAAAGTGGCTGAAGGTATGTCAATTGCTGCTCAGTGGCTTATACCAATCCTCAGACTGGTATAAAGATTCAGTATAAGAAGGCACAGGCAGTGGTGAGAAGAATGGTATGTCAAGTTTAAAGGGGAAGTTGGAGAAACTTTTGCAACAAAATAGGAAGAACAACACCGGGGGCAGAGGTATGGGGAATGATAAAGAGGATGGGAGGAGACAGAAGGGAATGGGAATATCCAGTTATGACATCTGAGGAGGTAACAGGAATCAACATCCAGGTGTGTTTGACAGAAGGGAAGAAACAGGTGATATAATTGATAAACCATTTACTTTGGCAGAGATGGTGAGAGCAATGAATAGATCAAGACCAACATCTCCAGGGGAAGATCAGGTATGCTATGTTATGCTAAAGCATCTAGGGGAAGGAAGGTTCTCGAAGTTGCTGTACCTTTATAACAGATGTGGGAGGAGGGAAGATTACCAAGTGCATGGAAAGAAGCAGTAGTGATTCCGATAAGAATACCTGGTCAGGATCCGTCTAAACCCACTAGTTACAGGCCAATAGCACTAACGTCAAATATATGCAAGATAATGGAAAGGATGATAACAGGAAGATTATCATATGAGATTGAGAAGAGAGGAATGCTGGCAAGTTATCAGAGTGGTTTTAGGAAAGGAAGAC
>OMLP01038977.1:0-13381 GCA_900302685.1 Spondyliosoma cantharus | reverse complement strand
CTGACGTCTTCCCTGATTGTTTCCACCTGTGTCTCCCCTCCTCATGTGTATTTAGTCTTAGTCTTCCCTTGTCCTTGTTGCCAGAGTATTTCGTTCTTACGTGTACCTCAAGCCTTTCCACAGTGCCTTCGCCTTTGAATCAAGCCAAGAAACATAGTGTATTTCATGATTCCTTGTTTTTCGCCTCTGAAGAAGAGTGATTTTTTGTTGTAGTTTTTTGCTCTGTTTAGTTTCAGCCATAGTGTTTGCTAGCCTCCGTAGGAGTGTTTTTTGTTCTTGCTATTTAATATTTTCTGCAGTTAGTTTAAGTTTTTTAGCCTCTGTAATTTCTCCTCATTTTGAGTGATTTTCTGTTCTAGTTTTCATAGCTCGTCGTTTCTAGAGTAGTTTTGTTTTCAGCCTTGTGTTTCCTCCTTTGAGAGTGTATTTTGTTTCATAGTCTAGTTAATATTTTCATAGCCGTGTTTATTAGTCTAGTTAACATTTTCATAGCCGTGTTTCTGAGTTTAGTTAGTATTTTCATAGCTGTGTTTATTTGTTTGTTTGTCTTTCTCTCTTCAAAGAGGAAAAAGAAGAGAATCTTTTCAAAATAAAACTCTGCCGATTCTGTTCTAAATACCGCATCTGAGTCCTCCTTTTGTCCAGGCCTGACAAGAAGAGCTGTGGAATAATTTGAAATAACATTTTACTGATGACACCTTGTACTATATTGTGATTTCTTATAGATAAAAACAAGTATGCCCATTCACAAATTGTAAGATTTTATATTAGAATGTTTGTTGCTTAAAACTCAATGTGCCTGTTTCATGCTACAAGTGTCAAATCACCTTAATACATTCCATACATGACAAGCAAATCATCCAAGGTCCCTTGCTCCATTTTTCTAAGGTTTCGAAGGTTTTCTATCATTTTTGACCTGAACATCAGCTGAAATAAAGGATTTTGTTGGTCAAACTTATATTTCCGCAAGCAGAAATCAGTTGAAATCAGGGTCCGTCCAAAAATCTTTTCCCCTGCACAAATCTTCCGCAGCAGTGTGCATACGGTAATAAGGACTTGTAAAAATGCGTGCTTGGCGAGGAAAGGCTTTTATCTTGCAAGCTGATGCGGCCTGAATGGCTTGAATGTGAACAAATGTCTTGCTTTCGCTAGCATTTCACTCTTGCTTTTTGCCCAACTGAAATATGAACATTTGGTTGAAAATCTGTCATATAGCCTTGAAGGGTACTAAACTGTGGGCCAAAATGAGCATACTATATACCCCTGCTAAGTGGACATTGCTTGTGTGATTGAGAAATGTCAAACAACAGTAAAAAAAAATCAGCCATTTCTGTCGACTACACACATTTGGACCAAACTGCCGCACTCCATGTTTTGACCTGAATAAGCTGATCAAGTAAATCCTCTCTTTGAGTTGAAAATTAATCAAATTCTGAGCCTGTAACATGCCCACATTTCTGACGATAAAGGCTCCAGCAAACATTTTATGTGAGATAACATTAACTAATCTTTTTTTTTTTTAGATTAATGAAAGAAGATTAAAATGCGGGGATGATTAGAATCACATTTAATTCTTGAACAGTCAGTTCTGAACAAAGGCTAAAGCTTTTTAATCACTGTTGTTTCCCTCATAACTAAATTACTTGAATACAGTTTTGTCATGGTTATACCACTTGAAGCAAAAAATGTCTTTAATTTCCTTGTGATAATAATGATTCTTCATAATTTGCCGGCCTTCTTAAATAAATCAAGTTTTCTGTGTTTGTGTGTCCGTTGTTTATTCTGTTAAGTGTGTGTGTGTGTGTGTGTGTGTGTGTGTGTGTGTGTGTGTATGTGTGTTTGTAAGATAGGCTGGCCTGGGGGAAGGTTATCGGAAGTTGTTTTCAGACACACAAACACACACACACACACACACACACAAGTTTATTGTAGACATTTCGACTTAGAGGCTGGAGAGACAGAAAAAGAGCAAAGAGCAAAGTGCAAGGAGAAAAATATACAAGGGTTTCACTACAACACTCACACACACACAAAATCTATACCATTCTCACCTCTAAAACTGTCTAGACTACTTTTCTCCTTCACTCTGTCTTTTCTGACTGATCACCGTCGCTGCATTTGAGCTGCTTCATTTACTGAAATGCTGGAATGTATATGACAGAGAAAAACTAACAAGAGTGAACAATCCAAAGAAAATATCCTACCAGGAGAGGAAAAGCTAGAAATCCTTGGTGTTGTCAACAGGTGAGGCTGATCAAATGTCTAAATATCTGAACTGCTTTTTACATTCAGAGCACTTAATGTAAAAACAACATCCACTTATAAACTGAATGCCATGTGGTCCTTGCGGTGTGAAAAGATGGCAACAGATTTTTTTTTTTCCACATAAACTTCCCCACATTTCTCAAAACTTGGACAAAAGATGGAATAATGATTGCTAAGAGAAGAAGACTAGCATAAAAAGGACCAAGTGAAAATGAACATAATACAGGTTTATTCTAAGTATTGAGAAATAAATACATTTGTGATTCATTCTTCGTCAGCTTGAAGGATGCAAGGATATTTGAAAGAAAATGCAGAAAATAGTCACGGAATTACATTTAAACTCGTGTTACTTTGGTTCACTCCCTCTTTGATGGCAGGAACAGTCAGCATCTGCAATTGTGTGTTCATGGGGAAAAAAAAAAAAGACGTCAGGCAAGATGGTTAGAAATAGAGCTAATGTCCAAAATGACTGTTGAGTAGGTGCGAATTCAACAGTTACAGAAAACACTGTTAGCCGACTAAACAGGTAGTCTTTTCCTAGGTGTAGGAGTGTGCTACTTATCCTTTGGCCCAATAACAACCAGTAAGTAAGTTCTCAAGTCCCTCTCATTTTGGCCCTGTGGTTCAGAAGCTGAACACCAGCCACCAAAGACACCCCCTTTGTTCAAACATTACGATGTACAGACACATTATAACGATACCGAGATGCGTTCATGGACACATCACAGTGCATACAGTCACATCAAATACAAATATATGTAATTCACACATGGGAATACTAATTCACTTTTTGGGAGGTTTCCCTTTGCCAGTCAAAAATGCCAATTTCTTCGGAAAATGTCTTGTTCAATCATGACATTATGTGAAACACGTGACAATATTCAGTTTACATGTGAGATTGTGACTTTTAAATGTAAGAGGACATTTTCGCAAGAGAGTCAGCATTGTTCATCCATGTTTATACATGACGTCTTGCGCGTTTGGTTAACAAATCCGGCACATGCAGGTCATGTTTCACTGTCTTCTGCACCTCCAAGCATGAGCGATTCAGTAGCTACAGTACAGGGTGTTTGTAGCTACAGTACTGTTAAGTGTTCCCAGGTTGTTCCGTGATGGATGACCTCCTGTCCTCGCCTAATGAAAACACGAATGCACCTCTGTAATCACATCTGTGAATGCAAGTGAAAATCCATAACATTTTGCTCTCACCAGCAGAACGATCAATGTGTAGCTCCCACCTTTGGTCTCGGCGTTATAAAGAAACAGGCCTGTTGCTGCGGGTGTAACGACAATGGGCCGGGGCCAATAAAAAAAGAGTAACAATATTCGGCGGCGAAGTAGGTTAAAATTGGACACAAGATAAACTGGAGGAATAACAGGACAGGACAGGGATAATAGAAGGAATAAAGCAGAAAGAGACAGCACTGAGAAGGTGATAATACCGAGAAAATAGTGGCGAGCCATCAACATAAAATCATAAAAGAGAGAGTCGGGGGGGGAGTTTGTGGGAAAAGGCAGGGAGATGATAGAGCGATAGACTCGCAGAGACAACAAGGAGAGAGGTGTAATAGAAGATCACACACACAAAAGGAAGAGAAAGGATGTCACGATAAATAAAAACACACACACACACACACACAAACACACAGCATTGTAGAAAACGGTGAGGGTGATGTAAAGACAGAGGGTAGGATCTTTGTTTTCTTGTTTTTCTTAGACAGCAATAGAAACAGTTTGACCCACGACATAGTGATTTCATTGTACATGCGGGGAGTCTCCAAACAGAAGTGAGATAAAATAAATCCTCTCTGAAGTGCAGGAGCTTCTCTAGAAAAACTGAAGGAACCCGCCACCCTGACGCAAAGTGGGTCACTACTGTAGGTATTTGCGTAAGAGATGGGAAGCAGTCAGACGTCAGACATCCCCGCTGATGTTGTGACTATCATGGGCATGATATTGTTTGGCGGATGACTGGTGGGTGCAACAGAGCTCTATATTTACACACATGACGTTACGTTGGGATAATCCAACAATGAGGCACTGAGCAGGCTGTTGGGTTGAATGACTTCTCTGCGCTGATTTTGTCATCACCGCAAGCTGTAGGCGAAAGAGAAAAATAACCCTGTATGTAGCTCACACCAAACTCTGAAGTCACGTCTGCGGTGTGTTTGCGTGTGAGCACAGGTCTTGTGACTGTTTCGTGTGTGGGTGCCTTTGTGCGTCTGTCTTTATGTGAACGTACATTTTCTTTTCTTTCTTTTTTTTTGCGCTTGCAACAAAACAGATCCTGGGGCTGTTATGCTACTGTCAAATAAACACTATTCAGGAGATTATACAAAGTCTTCAACGTCTCAACACGAAGCCAAACACACACACACGAACACGACAAAGAGATACTGGTAGCTACACAGATGAGCACACACTCTCTCAAACACACACTTTCCCAAAAATAAAAATGCTCTGCTGCTGGAAGTTAATACAGCATAGTTTATTGTCCCGCTGGATGACTGGGCTGCTGCCAAAGACACTTTGTCACTCATTATTTTTCCAGGCTCAGGAAACCTTGTATCTTTAGTGCAGCCTTTTTAGATCCCTTTTTAAATAGATACTTTTTCTCCAAACATCCATTCCTCAATGTAAGAAAATCTCTGCATTGTTAGAGAGTAGACTTTTTTCACAGCAAACATTTTGAGTTGTCACAGCAGGAAAGTCAGATGGGAAACTAACAACGAGGGCTCTGTTCCAGTAGACAGCTGTTTCAGCTAAAAAGCAATGCCTGCTCAGCACCAACAGCTGACAAAGGTAGCGGCTAGCTGGTGAACATGGTGGAGCGTTTAGCACCTAAAGGGCCCGATTTTTCCCTCAGGAGTTGGTGGAGACCAAACCAAAGCTGAAAAGTGAACTTGAACATTGGATTTACATGTATTAAAACTCCAAATGACAGATGCACTAAAGCTGTTGGATGTGTAACTAAGCAACTGATTTTATTAAAGAGGTCATATTATCCTAATTTCCAGGTTCATACCTTTATTTGTGGGTCCTAGTAGAATAGGTTTACATACTTTAATATTCAATTCTTTAAATTGAATGCTCCTATGGTGCATTGCTGAAGCATCCCTTCACACTGTGTTTTGAACGCTCCGTTTTAGCTATGGAGTGAGACATCTCACCTCTGTTCAATCTTTGGTGAGATCTGTATTCATATTACTTAATGCAGGATGTAGCCAATCAGAGGTGGAGTTATGGCGGATCATGTTGAGCAAGGTAGTGTGATCTCAAATAACGCTGCTACAGTAATAGCAACTGTAAGTCTGCTGACTCACTGGAGTGTATATATTTTTTAATAAATACATGAAAACATATATAACAGCTGTTGTAAGTAAAGGCTCGACTTCAAACCAGGCGTTTCAGGCAGAGCAGGAGCAAGGTGTTCTGATGGAGAGAGTAACTTCCTTTGGCGGGGACTTTGGGCTTTTTCGCTTTGCAGACCATTTACAGGCACACAAATGCTAACAGTCTGTTGTGAAAAGGACCTTTTCAGCGTGGAATAGCAAGCTGTTTGACTACTGAGGGAACTATTTCTTGTTGTAGCACAAGTTAGATTTGATTGTTTCCCGCATGTAGATAATGTTGTTATCATCCTAGTTCTCTCTGTGTGATTAGTTTCAGTGGCCATGTCAGTTTTCATTTTCTTTCATGTGGTTTTTATTTATTTATTTTGTCCAACACATAGGGATTGTCTATCAGCCACTACAGAGGGACCTTGCTGTTCTGTAAATGGAGCCTGGCCCTCTGCGGGCCTTGGCACTTGCAGCAGAGGCACAGACAGAGAGAGAGAGAGATAGAGAGGGTACAGGAGGCTGGTGTTGGTAGTGGTGCAAGGACAAAACCAAAAAGAATAATTGTATCTGGCATTAAGGAAGAGACAGGATGAGATATTTCTGTTGTTTCTTCATTTAAATCAGGTAGTCTAACCTGCTCCTTTCAGGGCCTTGGCGTGCTGGCGTTGAGAGAAAGACGGAGAACAGATGGAGAAGGAAATGGAGCAACGGGAACTAACTAAGGCAAATAAGAAACAATGAGAATGAAAGGGAAAATGGAGGGAGAATGGCTGGCATCGAAAAAAGTGGCATGCTATCAGTGGAGCTGCAGGGGAACAGTTTGTGCACCAGTCTTTTTGCCCGTCCATTCTAAACAAACAGGCCAAAAGCCTATGAAGGACCATTAGTAACCACAGCCTTCCCGTTGGCTGCATTTGAATAGCTTGTTGTTGCTTCTCAGACAGTGAATTCACTAATTCACTTGGTGGCACAGAGGCCAGTGTAAGTGTTTTAACCGATGACCCGTGCCGTCATTTTTCTGGTAAGAAGTAATGAGTACTTAAACAAGGCCTCAATTTGGGCAAGACACGTTCCACGTACTCACTGTCCTCTTGGCTCAGTGCTGAAGCTTAAATAATTGTACTCAGACATCAAACAAGGTCGACACTCATAATCTGTGTAGCCTGATACAGTAAAGCTTAAACATACAGGATATTTCTAATGACAAGTGAAAGTCCTCTTGTCTTTGAAACACAGTAACAACTAGTGCAGATTTGACTATAAAAGACAAATTGCATGCCTATGATAGTGTGCACCTAAAGACTGTCTCAGTTAGGTCTTTGCATAAATGTCCCTCTATCTTTCTCCCCTCTACACTAATGTTGTTTTCAGGCGATTTAAATACTAATTAACACATCTGGCAGTCATCCAAACTGTGTTCTCTACTTCTGCTGTAGTGTGACTTACATTACAAACTGGTGGTCTGTTTACTCCCTGTGTTAAGTCTGCAGTAACGACACCTACGCCTCCAACCTCCGCTATCACAGTGCTTTTTCATCCTAAGGTTAGTTCATTTACCTGTCACACTTGTTTTTGTTATAGTGTTTGCAGTGTTTTAGATCTTTTTGATACACTTACACGTGAGGTTAGCCAGCTAGCTAGGCTTACAAATAAAGTATTTTGCTTGCTGTCACAAGACAGTGTAAATCAGTCACTTTGATTTGTGGCAGCTCTCCCAAGTACAGAGCAATCGGAACCCAACGTTGACTCAACTTAGCGACTTGCTAATGTCGCCAATGGTCAGCTGAGACACTGGGGTGATAATCAATATTATCAAAAACAGTGCAAATCAATATTAATGGTAAATGCTATTAACAAGGGATACAATGCCAGAATAACAGTGAAAAGTGAAGCAGATGACTTAACCATGCCTTCCCTTTGCCCTGTGATCACTTTACACTGCTTGTTCTTCCAGTTTCCTCACCTTTCTCATTTAGATTTGTGCATGTTGTGATTACTACAGTTGGATGTGTGGGTAACGTAACTGTAGAGCTGACACAGGCAGTAAACGGACATACAGCTCTTAAAACTGACATACGTCACTCTACTTTGTGCAGGTAGTGAGCAGAATGGAAGTTACACAGTAACATTATATTTACCATTAGCCTGGTATCAGCTTGTGTTTCACTGGCATGACATGACGCATCTTTTTATACCAGATGGTGACTTTTAACGGTGACGGTGACCACTCGAAGTCTCAACCTTCACTGTAAGTCCAGCTGGCGGGTTGACTGCTATCTAAATATTAGCTAGATTCAGCACAGTTGATAGAGAAAGATAAAAATGGAGGGTAACAGTTAGAAGTAAAATATTGATTTACATTGCAAACTACTGGCTAACTAGCAGAGTGTTTCTGCTACTAGAAAAAGAGGAGGGAACTGAATGTGATGTTGCCCACAGGCTCGATTGGGGGATATGAACACAATTACTGGGTTTTCACTGGATAAAAGCAAAAGACTGTTGTAATGAACAGCAGAGACCAGGGCCATTATTAAACCAGTGTTAGGGTGGAGATATACCATTTTAATGACTTTTTCCAGGGTTAGGGTTAGATTTACATTGTGAAAGAACATTGTTCTAACATTATGGATACATCTTGTTTGAGCATCACAACCCTCTGGATGTGACTTGTTTCAAGAGCGATTCAGTCTGATAACAATTAGAAAGTCAGTAGAGCTGCACAATTAACTTATTATATTCCCATTTAAGTTAGCAGGGCACTAAATCAAAAGTTAGCCGACTTCTGTATCCACGAAGTCAAGCTTTTTTGGCTTCATGTACCACTGAGCAGCTTTCAAAGGAACAAACGGGGCCCCGCCTCCAAAGCTGATCATTACATCCATGGCCCACTGCCCCAACATGCACAACCAACACTTGAAAGCAAGTATATTTCCGGTCTTATAAGCACCTAGAAAATTATTTAATAATGCAAAATGTGTTAAGTCACTCGATATTTGAATAGACGTGTGTGTTTCTACACTGCTTATCTGATCTTGTCTTTCTTCTCCATGTCTTCCTTCAGGCTGTCTAGGGACAGTATCAAAAACCTGGTCCAGATGTTGCCCTGTCAAAAGCCTTGTGGATGGAGCCACCAAACTGAGGTTCTCGTCACTCTCTACTGGCTTGCGTGTAAAGCTTTGTGTAAGGCAACAGCTGACATCTTGGCCATGCCAAGTCCCACAGTTGGCAGGACTGTGCAAAGATGCTCAGAGGAGAAATTCAGTTTTTTAGGCCAGCAGAGATGGACGACAAGCTTTGCTCGTCTTGCTGGGGGGCCGTGGGGCATTCTGGTCCGCAGTTCGGTGCCACATCAGGATTCTCCCTCGGGCAGCACAACAAGAGAAATACTATGTGACCCCTCTGTGCCGCAGCATGGTCTCTGTGATGCCCGAAGTGCACTTCTGGGTGTTTACACTGCCAGTGCAGCATCAGTGGAGCTTGTCTTCCATAGACCCCCTGTGTAAAAAAAATAGAAATAAATATATATACATATAAAAGGGCCTGGATCCACCAGATGGTTACTTCTGTGAGCAGCCAGAGGAAACCCACGCCTGTAGCAGCCTGTTTCAATCATGACCCTACTGTCAGCCTGTAGGAGGTAAGGAGTCTTTCAAAACACACATACACTCACCCTCAAGAGACAGGGTATATTGTGCACCAGTCACTTAGCATTCAAAACACTGAATTATTTCTCCACCTGCATTTTAATAAACTGAAGCATGTTACAAGAAACACCATGCCCGATGGCAAGGTGCAACATGCAATCATCGTTCTGAGGGCGGTGGAGTTCCAGCTACTGGATCAGCCTTGAGGTGACGGGAGCACGTTGCATCCTCCACAATGTCTGTGCCGCAGAAGGTGATACCCTGGAGGAGACAGAGGACGACAATTCAGATGATGATGATGTGGATGAGAGGGAGACGGTGTCATGGAAATGGTTTCCGAGCAATAGGGTTTCCGAACACGTGTCGACTTCTTCTGCAGAAGTGCCTGCATGCCTGAGCGAGCATGGCTACATCCAGGGGGCAACCATCGCCAGATGTTCATTATGCCACTTACATTACATCGTGGTAACTGTAGATTGACATTCAGTGTTCGCATCCTAGTTCTTGCCTATCATCCAGGACTTGAATCTCTTGGGCTCACAATACCTATAATCCCCACAAGACTCTGCTGATAATGTAAACACACCGTCAGAGAACCACGTTTGCAAAGTCCCGCACAGAGCTCCCCAGAGTTTAGGGTTGACCCGGTTACATACATTAATTTCCCACATAG
Source organism: Spondyliosoma cantharus (assembly GCA_900302685.1). Classification (NCBI taxonomy): domain Eukaryota; kingdom Metazoa; phylum Chordata; class Actinopteri; order Spariformes; family Sparidae; genus Spondyliosoma; species Spondyliosoma cantharus. The sequence goes on along the minus strand of OMLP01038977.1, from coordinate 3,458 downwards.
GCATAAGATAACCAAGGTAAAGAAAATATTAATTGCGTAATAAGGAGTTAGGCCACACTCCTGAGCCTCAGCTTCACTTCGATTGCTGTCATACAAGGCCTCATGTGCATAGTGGCATAATCAATCTGCCTTGAAGAGGGAAAGCCTCCCCTTCTGTGAAGGCTAAAGCAGAGGAAATCAACTTTACACTCGAGGACACCCCATTAAAATTTAACTGGGTTTATGTTCGGTGAGGTCACAAACAAATGAAGTCGGATGCTTTTTCGAGTTTTGTCAAATGCACGTTTGTTATTTTTCTGCTCTTGCGTGAAGATCTAATCATTCAGCAATTTTGATAAGTTAGTATGTCTTGGAAACACATTTGTATGATGACTAGCAATACCAGAGAGGAAGGGAACCTCTTTTACCACATCACATCTTTTTTGCACAATGAACATTTGCAATGAAACAATGAACAACACGATTAGGTGTAACTCCTTTACCTCTCACAAGCCAACAAACGCATGCTCCAAGCCAACACAAATTGCCAATTTGTCCTTGCGCAGATGCTTTTGAAGTCATTTTAATCGTGGTTTCTCATGTGGTACTTTGTATACTCTGCTGTACCATGTGTACGACAGTCATTCTTCGAATGATGAGACCATTTGTCAGGGTTTTGTTCCGTGAGCCAAGCTGAATATCATGTTCTACTGTATCCACTAATGAGGTGTTCCCACTGTAAACTAATAACACAGCACACTGTGCTTTATGAAATGTGTGTATGCGTGCGTCTGTGATATCACATGTGTGTGTGCTCCAGCCAACGAAGGCAACCATGTAAACAGAATGTTTGGCCGGCCTTCAAAAGCGAGAGGATTTGGCTGAAGAATAGAGACCCCTCTGTATCTCGCTGTGCTTGCCTGTTTGCCTCTCTCTTTGTCCGTCCTATCACCTCCCCCCTTTTTGGTGATAATACAGCTTTCTGTTAACACCTGAGTAACGCAAGAGAACGGCACTGTGCTGTATAGCTTGTGTTCATTTTGAATGCAATTTCTTTTACAGGAAATTATTTCTACTTTTTCTTTCTTAAGGCTTTTTTTTCACACCGCTGGCCTTTGACATTCATTAGGAAAGCCTCTTTGCCTTTGCTCAAAACCAGCCCGCTCCTCTCTCTGGGGACACTGCAGTGTGCATAGGTATCAGCGTGAGCCTGTATGCATGTTCCAAGGCGCTGAAGTGTGTAATTAGCGAGGCTGCGTCATTAGGAAATCTTTAGACTGAGACACCTCTGGTCTCCATCATTTCGCAGTATTTTTTTCTCTTTTCATCTTTCTTCCTTCCCTCCCATCAAACACGCTCACTTGTCACTGTCACCATCAATCAAAATCATCTCTGTCTCTTTCTAAAGTGCTTAGCTTGGAAAGGTTTCTCACGTGGTCTACTCCAGCATGAGATCTTGACCACTTCATAAAAAAGGACCCCCACTCTGAAAAACTGGTCATTATGTGTGATTTAGATAAGTGATGGTACAAAATGATTAGCACATTACATGGTTGCCAGAACACGTGTGGACTCTGCATTCAGAGTAGCAGCATTTACGTGATGTGGAGGAGAGTGTGTCTGAAAAGAGATGTCTACCTAGTGTGACATTGATGATCTTACATCTGGTGGAGCTTGCGTGATGCTAGCACTTGTTGCTAACGTTCAGGACAGTGGTACTATAATAACAATACCTTTTCAGGAAATGTCACTCTGCCAGATTTCTCTTAGAGTGACCCTTTTATCATTACCCTTTTTAGCCTTTACCCTTTTTAGCCTAAATTAGATTATCAACTTTGTATCCACTAGAGGGCAGCAGCCTGGTTGCCAGGATACAATGTTGGCAGTTTACATTTCAGCAAACCACTGATATGTTCACATTTGTACATGTCATAGACTATTTAGCATAGCGACATCTAACGATAAGCAAGAAAGCTCCGTCTGTCAGTCTGCATGTTCATCACATTTCTCAAGAGGAAGTGAAGTGTCAAATTCAGCCCAATTTGAACAGGTGACAATTAATATTGCTAGATTTTGAATGAGAAGTACGGTGGCCCAGAGGTGTCAGGCCAAATACAAAAGCCACAACACAACTACAAATGCCACAACACAAATATGACAATGAGGCGGATTGTTGCTGCCGTTTTAGGATCCGTGTGCCGGCCATCTGATATATGATTTGCTATTCTGAAATATCCCAATGGTGCACTTCTACAAAAGAATAGCTTTCAGGTGAAACTCCATCAAGAAGTTGTAGTTTGTACTGTGAATATATGGTTTACAAATCTTGTTCATAACCTAAAGCTGTAGGCTATATTAAAAGATGAAATATATGTTACTACCACATTCTGTATGATTCTATATGAGGCAGAATTATGGAAATGAAGGACACATGAATGTAATTATTACACTCACTGTCTCCCCTAGGAACTCAGTTCATGTGAATAATATCACTATTCCTACAATGACTCCTCCTTTGAGTCAAAGCGAGTAAACTCAACAAGCCAGTATGCAGGAAACGTCAGCTGTGATTGTGCTACTGTGGTTCATAGTTCATAGTACAACAGACCACTGTAATCAAATAACAGACGCATATTTTCATAACTTAGCAAGTAGTCCAACTTCCTCTCTGACTTTTCTCCAAGCACTCTCCTTTATCGTCTGGTCTCTGTATGCGTGTACAGCGGTATGGTGGTACAGAGCTCGGGGAGCAGACCCGGAGCACTGCTGTCGGCACTGCAGCCCCGGCTCGGAGCGACACAACAAGCGAGAAAAGCCCGCTGTTCTATTGTTGTGCTAACTGGGGCTAATGCTCTGTGCTCGGGGCCCCGTGCTCGTTAGCTCTGTACTATACTACCACACTTCATACGCATATAGAGACCGGAGCTTGGGAGCTGTGGGACAGAAACAGAAACAGATACACAGACACTTGGACAAAACAGGAGAGAGCCTGGAGAAAAGTCAGCGAGGTCAGAGATGGCCGGCACACGGATCCTAAAATGGCAGCAACAATCCGCCTCATTGTCAACATCCATTGTCGTTCACTTCCGTCGCCGTTCACTTCCGTTTTGGGTCACTTCCGTTGTGGGTCACTTCCGTTGTGGGTCACTTCCATTGTGACTTTTGTATTTGTGTTGTGTCCAGGCCTGGAATTTCATCATTTTCAGGGGAAGGCCACTTGGCCTTTCGTGTTGTCAATTATTTGAGGGCACAAAGGCCAAAAGCCAGGGCAGTAAGGCCATAAAATAAAACAATGATTTTCAGTCCATGTCCATAATGAATTTAATTTAAGGACTAAGAATGTACAAATATCTGTGAAATGAATACATAAAACAAGCTCAGGTGAGAAATTTTCAACTTTCAACTAAATGCATTTATTTTTATTTTTAACATATACTACAAAGTGACTAGCATTTATGCCAGGTTATGTGATTAATCAG
>OMLP01038975.1:4910-24032 GCA_900302685.1 Spondyliosoma cantharus | reverse complement strand
CACACACACACACACACACACACACACACACACACACACGCACACGCACGCGCACACGCACACGCACACACACACACACACACACACGCACGCACACACACACACACACACACACACACACACACACACAAACACACTCATGTGCGATCGTGTGTTAAGTAAACACTTTGAAGGTGATAATATGGGAATTTATGAGGCTCTTATCCCTTCAATAAATGGCCCAACAGTCCACATTGTCTAACCCAACACTTCACCAAACTGTTGATTGTCTCTCAAAGGTAAATGAGTGATGAAATAATGTGTGAAGTTCACAATTAACTACGTGTACAAGTGCATCTACAGCAAAACCTGTCTTTTCAGAATAAAGACTTTTATGTGTTAAAGTCTTCTGTGATGTTACTGCTGCTGTAACTTTGAGTCGATCTTAATAAAGCTGTCCTCATATCCTTAGTTAATTGTTTTTTGGCTACATGTGTTGCTGTTTGTGTCGAAATGTAAATGAAAAAATATTATGTGACACAACTTAAACCTAGACAAAGTGATCTTTAGAAAGCTGTATTGAAATGACTGAATCATTATATCACTAAGCAGATAAAGTTGTCTCAGTGATAATCATTTCACACGCCAAATCATCATATCATCATATATATTGTCCGTCCACCCAAAGTACAAAGAACTTTTAGTCCCTGGAACTACTTTCCCAAGGAGCTCAAAGCCTGTCGCATGTTGCTTTCTGTTTTCCATTGAAAAGATTCAGTGGAAAATGGATTCAATTCATTTTTGCATGTGTCTAACTTTGTCGTCTGTTCTCTGCTTTCCTCTGTAATTCCGAATTGATGTGCTGAAGCACAATTTTAAAAATGGTGACTGTAATAAAATGCTGCAAATTCTTGACCAATCAGAAATGTTCAGTGCTGCAAGCCCCACCCCTAACGAAGCTGATTGGAGAGGTGAGGGCACTCAAGAGAGAGTTGGTTCCTGCTTACTGCATGCTAACAAATACTTGTATTAAGCATAAATTAACTTATGGGAATGAAAATGGCGACTACAAAGTTGTTATTACATCGCTTCACAAACACTAAAACGTGATGAAAAGATGAAAGGTATTTGCACACTACGTACGCCACCATACTGCTGTGATGCCATCTGTGTTCATGTCGGAAAAATCGGGCTTACTGGACCTTGAACCCGTGTCCGAAGTGTCCACATTTTCTGAGTTTGGATTTCTGGTTGTGTCTGAGTACTGTGTGAAGCATTAACTCATTGTTTACAGTTTTAGTTCACTCTCATCGCTTAGTGTCATTTTCAATAACAGAAGTACCATATGTCCACTGTGTGCTACCTGCCCAGAACCAATGAGTGACAGATACAGTTAACGACTTGTTAATGAAAGAAGTGGAACATTAAGCTGCTAACTAGACAGATATTCCCATCAGGCGTTGAAGTAAACCAAAACAGAGCTAAAAGGACATTTGTCAGGTGGCGAGAAGCACAACTGATGCTCTGCTGAAAACAATTGTTTGCTAACACGTTTGCCGCATCAACAGCTATTCAGTCAAAAACTGACAGGCTTTAGTGCGAATGTTTAAAGTTTATGTTCTTCTCAGAGAAAAGCAGCTGGGCTCGGTTTGAATTCATGTTGGCGTGACAATGGATTACATTTGTGTACTCGAACGTATTTCCTGTCTGTAAGTTATTAGGTTAATGCACAACTCTTTCCTTTGAACCGAGGAGACAGTTAGAATGAATGAATCTGATCATTCACTGCATAGCTGATCGTAAGCGACTAAAAGTTTCATTGTGTTGCAGATGAACATCAAACACTCAGCAATGAGTGTCGCCGCTGTTATAAAAAGGAAACCAGCTGAGTGACGCTGATAAACATCAAGATAATGTGAAGTTTTGTTTCGGCATTTATAGAAACAGTTGAGCTTAATGACTCGGTCGGACTATTTCCAAAATCAAATTTTCCTGAGAAGAGCACGTCACGGAGCAGAGTGAGTCATGACACAGAAGCTTCACGGCCCCCAAAATAAGCAAAGATTGATGTGCAAACACTTAGCGTGATCGATGCCTCACCGGGAAACAGCCTGAATGACAAACATGAAGAGTCATTTCTGTGATGACCTTACATTTACCTTCTTTCTTTATGTGTAATGAAGTTGTTTGTCTTTATGTAACTTTGTAGGATTCGCAGAATTACTTTACTTCTAAGAGTGAAATTTTAAAATGTTGTGTACAGATATTCTGTACTTTATTTTATCTTTATTCACTCACGTGCATATGTACTACTGTTTGCTCTATATGCTCAACTTTGTTGTGTTGGTAAAAATGACATTAACGTTCAAAATTAAATCTCATCAAAAGCATAGCATCAAAATGTCACAACAATCACCAGAATAAATTATTAGCTAAGTATATTTCTGAAAAAACACAAATAAGTTAAAACTTTACACATCTTAGGTTCAATTTTCCATTTCTTTCTTGTTACAATACCTGCCTTTGTCAACACAAACACGGCCGGAGATGGCTCGGCTTTCCATGAAAAACTCTCAATTTTGGTCGCCAATAAGCCGGCTGCAAATTGTCCCGAGTTCTCCTTAAAAATATCCAGTGGTGTCACGCTTACAAATGTTGAAACACAGACTGGAACTGCGGCCACCTGTTGGCGGCCTTGTCGCCTGTAACTCCACCACCGTCCACCCCACCTACAGATCTCAAACTTAGGTAATGAAATGGCACGTTTAGTACAAATGTCAATATGGTACATATTGCTATATATGGATAGTTTTAAGGACATAGGGGGTATTTGCAGCCGTTTCGTGCTGACAAAGCTGGGTGTTTTTTTAAAGACAGGCAGACATCTCCATCCATGATGGTATTATAGCCAAAGCATGTTGTTTTCCTAACCCTAACCAAGTGGTTTTTGCGCCTAAATCTAAGCAGAGCATTGTAACAAGGGAGAGAGAGAAAATTAAACCTTAACAAACGTAAAGTTGCAACATAAAGAAACTTATGTATCTAACATTTTTTCTGGCGGCTAGGCTAATACACAAAGACATGCTATGATACCGTATCCACTCGGAGGAGGAAATTATTATGTATATTACCTAGACTGCTCAATCTAAGAAACTATCCTAATTAGATAAAGAATAAACTGAAAATCAATCAAAACTTCTGTACTGGGTTTAGCAACATGCATTTTTACAATGATCGAGCAAGGTAGTCCCACTACATTTTCTTCAACATGCAGTGTCAAACACAAGAGTTTGTAGTAATGAGATGAAGCCAGTCTGATAATATAGAACAGATACTGTATATGTACTGGAGCTGAGGCAGTCAGCATTAAGTAAGAGACACAGCAACATGATGAAAAAAGTGTCTAGATTGCCGGCTAGATGCTTCCAGTAAATACTTGGACACTGTTTCTAGACACTGAGTGGACCTCAGAGGGGAATGACGCTGCAAAAAAAAAAGAAAAGAAGAAGAAGAAGAAGAAGAAGTAGGATGATTTGTGAGTGTTGCGTGCTGGGAAGGACAAATGGATGTCTGAACGAGGAGAGCAGAGAGAGGAGAGAGGTAGACGAAGACGAGATGCCATTAGGTGTTCACACACACACACACACACACACACACACACACACACACACACACACACGCACTGACAGACTATACGCAGACACAGTCACACAAACAGGGTCTGACGTTTTCATTCACTGGCGAGGAATTCCAGTGAGTTTTTGCAGCGATAAGATTTCATTCCTTTGTCCTGAGGTCACTGTTTCTGGAGAGCGAGACGTGGCCGGTTAATGTGTGTGTGTGTGTGTGTGTGTGTGTGTGTGTGTGTGGTTTCTCATGCCATCATCTCATACCCCTTCTGCTGCCCACTGAGTCACACCCCTCTTACCATTTCACAGAAAGACAACAGGAACTGTGCTTATCAAAAGGGAAATTTTGGACTTAACTGCTCAGAAACCAAAGAACTATAAACCCTTTTTAATAGAAAGTTGATTAAGAGTAGCCTGTTGGGGTCTTCGATGGCTGAAGCGCCGAGACAGAGGTGAGCGTACACTTTCTGGCACATGTTTTTGAAAGGACAATAAAGCATTGATTATGTTATCTGAAGTAATATGTAGAACTGGAAGCATTGGTATCGCTTGCCAATTATTTCTTCACAGCATCTTTGCATTTGTCAAATTTACTTGGTAAAGCACTGAATTAACACATGCTTCAACATTATTGGGATGATATCCTTAAACTGAATTTTATGGTGGCAGCAGAAGTTAATCCATGTGTCTGATTAGCCATTCCTGCTCTGATGATATATGTGATCAATCATACAGTTCAACATATATGGAGAGATCATGGCAGAAATCTCCATTTTCCTTACAGTTTGTACTAAATAACAGAACCATTAAATAAAACATTACTAAAAAGAATCGGGGGAGACCAGAGTCTGTAAAACTATGGAAGGAGAAGGGAATATTAAATGCGCAGTATGTAGGAAACATTAAAAAAACTGACAGATATTATCAACAGACTGTGAAGAAATAACATTATTGAAGTTATGTTGAAGATGTCTACGTGTGGTGTTGCAGCGATATCTATTGAAGTTAGCATGCTAACCAGCAAGCTCTGAGTAACAATGTAGCTCAAGAGGTGATAGTCCGATTGTAAACTACACCAACACTCCCTGGTGCTCCAAGGTTCAACTGCAGGCAGAGTCGACAATACAACTACTAGCTGCACCGACAACTGAGCTTACTAGCTAATTTACAGTTAGCAGCAGTTAGCGGTCTCTCTGGGGATATGCACTTGTCTGCCAATAATAATGCACAACGTGGATCTGAATTTTCTTATTTTTTTCTGTTGTCCAGTGATCTATGATGATAAGAATGGCCGTAATAATATCTTAATTCCACTGCAGGTGAAACTTGATGTTAAACATGTGCACATATTGGAACTGGTATCGGCAATCGGCCAAAATAAGTTGTAAAATATTGGCAAAAAAAAACACAAGATCGTCAAGCTGATCATAAACCATGATTTTGGTGGAAAATGTGTTTAAACAAATAAATGCAGAATGAAAAGCAAAGGGAAACAGGAAGTTTCATGGTTGCACTCCTCCTCCTCCTCTGCACATCTCAGTCATATCGCGTTTGCAGATGCTAAAGACAAGGTCATTGACGAGGCAGAGATAGATCCTTTGTGTGTGTGAGTGTGTGTGAAAGAGAGAGAGAGAGAGAGAGAAAGATAGAGAGAGAGACCATCCTGTAAGGTGGTGTGCATTCATTATCTCGCTCAAGGACACTTAAACTGGGATGGACTCGTCTTTCATTCAAAAAGCAGCCTACACACTCCAGAAACTACTACTGCTGCTGCACGAATTCATTCAGTAATTCAGTGACCAGAGGGAGTGCACACACACACACACACGCACGCATGCACGCGCACGTGCGCGCACACAAACACACACACACACACACACACACACACACACACACGCACTTTATTGGTGTAGACTGTAAAAACGTCACCTTGTGGGTTCATAGGAGGTAGGCTGTGTTCTCTCCTCTGTCTCGGTCTCCTTATTAACTTCCTTTAATTCATTTAGAAGAAACCTGCTGTTCACGACACATAAACCAAGTCTGTGTCGTGTGTAAAAACTGTTGCAGCAGTGGATGTTGTTTACAGTGCCTGCAGTTACAGTGGCACTGCGATTAAGGAAAATATTTAATTAGGGTATAACATTTATAATTTCGGAGTTGTACTCTCTTGTGTAGTCTAGCCCACATGCATCAGCTGCACTGCTTGGTAGTGTATAATTTACTAAGTTATACTCTATCCAGCTGTCAAAACACAGCCTTGTAGGTCATGTACCAAATAACAGTAACCACTATAATGTACATATAACATGTTTTGTAATTTCCATAAATACTGAAAATTGACAAATGATTATCAGCAGCAGAAATGTTTTTCTGTTAACATAACATAAATGGGTGCATCACTGAGATGAAAGCATAACAACAACTCTCTGTCAAATGTCAAAGCGATCAGCTTGCTCTCCAGATTGACCAAGTTTAAACTCTCCATGATCAAACACATTGGTTTGCCGAGCAGGATATCCTGATTGGATCTGACATTTTTTGGTAGCGTTAATGAAGGTGGTGACTTCATTTTTCAGACCCAGAATCTTCATCCACATTTTGTAAAGTCGGTGTGATTGTCATGCTATTCTGAATCTCTGTGATGTTAAAGGAGGAGTTCAGAGATTGTGGATTCACCATATCACGACTCAAATTGTTTGACTGTTTACATTTCTCTTCTGTGAAGCACTTTGACTACAAATAAAGTTTGGTTGATTGATTTGATTTGCGATCAGTTTTATCTTACTTTCTGTGGATCAGCTGTTTGTTTTGAACTTTATTTCTGACTTTCTGTTCAGCTGCCTCTGTGATTCTTTTTGTCACTTGAGGAAAAAAAATATATATATTAATACTTAAATTCAACAGACAAGCACACACAAGGAGAGCATGTTTGTGGACGTGTCTTGCAGCCTGTCTTCCACTTTGCTTCATGCAGCACATGTGTCTGTCTCCGTGCTCGCATACAATTACAGCACATATATTACAGGTTTGTATATGCATGTGTGTGTGGTCAGTAATAACAGGAAGCTGGACCTCCATGTTGACTCAAACCTGCCCTGCTGATTGGCCACTTGAAATAAATAAACAAACAAAGCGAGTGGCCCACACAGCCCACAAGCAGCAGAGTTCTCTGTGAGGCTAAAAATAAGAAACACTGTGCGCTCCGAGCCCTCAAACCCAAACAGGAACACCTGCAGCTAGATTCTCGGCCCGGCCCGTCGTCATGACAATCGATTGCATTGCGTGCAAACAGTTTATAGTGGAACAAGGATGGGTGGGAGATATCTTGCTTGCAGGGCTTGAAGATGAGCTGCAGCTGAACTGACAGACAGACTATAAATCCTCCTGAGAACCAGTCATTCATTTTTGTCCTCTGTAGTGGACATTACGTTTTTGATAACATCTCTCATACTATACATGTCACTCTATTAACTCCTGTTGTTCCTTAAAGAAGACAACTGGAGCTTTGAAATGACACCACATTTGAGAGGTTTGGCCTTGCCAACTTGCCTTTGCATGTCTTTTCAAAATGGCTGCCATCCTAGAAAGCACATTTTGTGGAAAAAAGAAAGGTAAGCATGATAATCATAATTAAAAAAAAAAAAGAATGTTATTTTTCAATTGTTTTAAGTGAGTAAACATCTCAGGAATATTTGAGTGAGTTTTCAGAGCTGAGCTAAGCTGCCAAAACAGCCCTGACCCATCGAGGCATGGACTCCACAAGACCCCTGAAGGTGTGCTGGGGTATGATGAGTCGTCTAGTCATCGCAATTTGGCCCTTATCAAACTTGCTCAAATCCTCATGCTTGCCCATTTTTCCTGCTTCTAACACATCAACTTTGAGGACAACATGTTCACTTGCTGCCTAATATATCCCACCCACTAACAGGTGCCATGATGAAGAGAATAAACTTAATTTTAAAAAGAATTTTCTTTGCCATATGTTTTTTACCACCCCAACACTAAATTTATGTAAAAAAAAAATAGTAATTAAAAAACTTTTTTTTCCTTGGGTCTCAGGAGGTTAAATCCTGAAGACAGCAAAGGTTGACGAAAAGTCAAAGAGGAATGAAGCATCACAAAGGATGATAAAAGGAGACGACAGAGGGGATGACAGACTGAGACAGGGAGACCCAGTCTGGGATGTGGTCTGAGTAGGAGTTGGTTTCAGAGTCAGCTGGTGGCTGTGGAGCACCGAGGCCACGAGACTGTCCAAAGGAATGTGCGTGAATAACAATCCTGCCTGTAATGTAAATAAACAGCTGTGAGCTAAACGATGACGCCCACTCTTGTCTGACCGATGGAGTGATGAAGGAGATGATTAACAGGAGGTTTTAAGAAGAATTTAACGATAATGTCAGAGAAAAAAGAGCGGACCAGTCGCTACAAGTATGAGACGTGCAGCTTTTTGTATGATTAAGCTAAGAATCAGTAGACTGTTGCTGAATAAGAGACTGATGATGACGATAGAATCATCCAATCATAGCAACATTTAACAAATACCCTAATTCTTCATCCTAGGAAAAAAATGTGCTCCCTTAACAATTGTCCAGTCACATCTTAGCAGCTGTGACTAAGCACTGCGAACTGTCAAGCTTTGGATTTCTCAACATGTCACTCTGATGGGATCTAGTAAGAGCAGTAGTCTGTAACCAGAGTCACGAGGATTCTGTCTGTTTTTTAGCCTTTCCAAAACCCAGAAAACAAGAAGTGTTTATCTGCTTGAATGTACCACTAAGCTATAAACACTAATATAACCTGGCTAACCAGCCTATTAGCTGAGGCAAGGGGCATTTTTATACCAAGTGTATTCATTTGTAGGGTTACAGGTCATGGACATACACATCCGCTGTGTAGGAGTCAGTCCTGGATGTTATCAAAGTTTACGCTAACATTAGTGGACCTGTCCCACTCTTTATTTGGCTCGAGAAAGTCGACACTCCAGCAACTCCATCCAGGTGTTTACATTAGCTCCTGCTAGCCATCTAGAGATCATATAATCTGCTCGCAAGAGATGTCGTTTCAGCAGACAAACCAACCTATTTATTACATCGCCATGGTCGCTGGGGAGTGAACAAACTAAATTCACTAATGTAGCCCATTACACACATGGAAAAGTCAAAAACATCAATATATTTATTGTGCTTGCATGTTTGGATGTGCAACCAATAGAGAGGATATTTGGGGACTTCTTTTTAAAAAGATTATTTTTCACACAAAAGAAAAACAGCGGTCAAACGTGACAAGCTGTAGATTTATGCTATATTTAAGAAAACATTTGGATCACTTCATGTGCTTTACTTTAATTATTCTACATCAATAATCAAGAGGGAAATATTGCATCTTTGCACTCCATTTAGTTGATATCTTTAGTAACTTGTACATAATGAAGATAACATTTTCAGTTGATACGCTGAGTAGTCATTTGCCTTTAAGTCATTTTTAATGCAAAAATGTCAAACATTTCATGGTTCCCACTTCTTAAATGTGAATTTAAAATGTGCTGCTTGATTTTTTTTTCTTACAGTAATATTATTATTTATTTTTTCATAATTAGGAGGTTTGGGTTATTATTTGATAAAATCAAACATGGTGAAGGTGTTGACTTGTGCTTTGGTTAACTGTGACAGCATTTATTTCTGAAGTTTTACAGGAAATAATCAGCAGATTCATCCATAAAGAAAATAATCATCAGTTGCAGTCTGATACAAAACATCGGCATTTATATTTATGCCTGGTCACTAATAACGTAATAATTTGATATTTAATAAAATCTAAATATTAATCACAGGGGGCATTTATTACGCACCGAGTACCGAGTACATTTTCGCAGTTATACTTACTTTCACTTAAGTGAGCTTCTCAATGCAAGACTTTTATTTGTAAAAGAGTATTTTCCAGCATTGTATCAGTACGTGGAGTATAGGCTCTAAAGGCTTTATTTCGGGTCCTGCACTGTTGTTTGGCTCTTCTGGGAGGTTGAAATGCTCCTCAAACAGCTGCAGCACCTGCTCATATTTCTGTCTGAGGCAGTGTGATAAAACACAAACCTCCTTTCATGCATAAAATAAAAATACAGGCTCGCAACTCGGCAGGACGATCCAGCTGCATCTCGTCTGAATGTGTGTGTGATTACGTGTGTGTGTGCGTTTAAACACACACACACACACATACACACCCAGTACACATGTATGGCATTGTATGTTTGTTCTTTGGTGAAGGAGTGCATGCCTGTCTGCGTTTGTGTACTTCCCATGAAGAGCATACTGTACATATGTGTGAGTGTTATTTATGCACCCCCTCGCTGTCTCTAAGTGTGTCAGCTCCAGATGTGCTGAGGTCAGAGCAGGGCTGCTCTTGACCGGTCCAGATGTGTCCAGGTGTGGCCTGTGGTGTCAAGCATGCATGCAGCCCAGACTCTCCTCAGGCCCTGGAACAGGTTGTAGGGTCGGTCATGTTTCCAGATTCTCTGGATGTTTGAGGAGAACAAAATGTCAAAGAAAAATATTTCAGACAAGCAACCGCATGAACTTCTGCATGTCCAGTAAATTAATATGTCCTGTTGATGTACTGCTCTGTGGTAGTTTGTACTCAAATGAATGAACATCGCTGGCTTGAATAAAATAATCAAGTGATTCATCTCTCTGTTACTATCTTTGGCAGGATGTGGCTGTCTGTCCAGTCAGGACAGCTGTGTCCGTTGATATCTTCAGCAAGGAGAACAGGACCGAGCTTAAGGACAGAGATCTGGCAGTTTTACAACAGGAAAAGGGCACTCAAGTCTTACATTCTCTGGCATGGAGACAGAAACAGATAGAGAGGGGTCTACGGGTTGAAAGAGGTTTTGAATAAAGATTTTGCACGGGGTAAGATGTGAAAGGGGGTGGAAGGATGATGAGAGTTTATTCTCTTTAAGGTTTCGCGTTATGGGGGAATTGGAAGTTTGCGGCGGAGAGCGAAACGAGAGAGCGAAGATCTCCCTGTTATCAAGCCTCAGTGTTTACTCAGATTCCTACTCACAGATAGCATCAGCAAATAAGCTGCGGCCAAGTCGACGTGCTGTTGGACCAAGACAAAACTGACCTTTTGCCTCCGTGAACACACACACAGGCGCGCACACATGGATGCCTAACATATACACACGCAATCCTGCTGTTCTCTACATTCTGCCCAGTTGTAAACACTGAGCACTGGTGGGGTCAAAGCAAAACAACAGGCCAGTTCTGAGAAAGTTTAGTTCGATTGAAGATCTATCTTGGTTCACTTTTAATCTGTTGCTCTCTCTGGTCCTGGACCTGAATTTAAGTTTTTAATCTGATGTTACAAACAAGACAATTCAAAGCAGTACAGATACTTAAGACACCAGCTGCATTTCCTGTCTGTCCTCCCTGTTACATGCAGTGTATCAGTTCTAATGGAGTGACTATATTATAAGACCACAATGGCCGTTTGATGAGGCAAGAAAAAGGCGGTGAGCTTTGATATTACTATATCTTACACAAGTCCACGCTACATTTAAACGCAGTACCCTCAGTCATATTCCATCGCTTCCTCTATTTCTTTATTCCTCTCTTTGTGCGACAGAGTGATGTGACAGTAGAGAGCAGACAATGTCGGGTTACCCTGGTAATTTGGGAAGGAGGACGGAAGTATCCTGGGCGGGCGGCGTCCCTCCCTCCGGTGCGACGTGAGTCCCGCTGATGATTCACCAGCCTGCACGATGAAGGTTGGTGACCCCAATTTGAGTAAGGCAGGAGGAGGAGGAGGAGCAGGGGGAAGAAGGCGGATGAGGAAGGGGGATAATAAGGAGGAGGGGACGGCGATGCCTACGTCAGTGGCACTTGCTAATAGGCAGATGTCCTTGTCCCTGACACAAGTAAATCATGTCTCATGGGGGGAAGAATAAAAGAAAGAGAGGAGGAGAGGAAGGGAGGAAACAAGCGAGGCAGAGATTGAGATTGGCGTCTGGAGGAGCGAGGCGCTGGGTTGGACGTGAGTGCGTGTCTAAATGAAATTATAAGCAATTACTTCAGCCTCCGAGTCCACTGTGGAAATGTTGTTTTGATGAAGACAGAAAACAAGAAGGAAGGGAAGCCGGAGAAGGTGAAATGACTCAGTATAAGTGTTTTAAGCTGTTGAGGGTGAGTGGGCTGAGATGCGTTTAAAGCAGAGAGGGAAACAGGTGATCTGAAGAGAGGGAGAAGGAGTGGAAGCAGATGGAGAGAGAGGGTGAGACAGGAGGATGGAGGGTCAGCAGTGGTGGAAAAACTACTCAGATTCTTTACTAAAATAAAAGTAGTGATAACACACTATTAGAAGAAACACTTGGGACGTACCGCTGGAGCACCATGTACTCTCCCTATTCCAGGTCTTAATCTATCCTAGGCCCTTTGCTGCCTGTCATCCTATATCTCTTCCCACTTTCCAGTCGAATAAAGACAACAAAGCCTTAAACACTAATCTAAAATAAAAAAGAAGAGTCGATAAGTAAGTTAAAGTCACGAGCAGAAAGTAATAAGTATAATTCAATGTATAAAGTGGTAAATGTCGAAAAGAAAAGTACTCATGTCTGCTATCAGACTAGATAAAAAATAAAAAATAAAAAACTAAAAAAAGATATAAAGGCTCATTCTAAGAAAATGAGAACGCAATGAAAACGGACCTAAATCCACCTTTATCCAACACACTAGACTTTTTAATGTATGAATAGCATTGTCATAGTTGGAAAGCTACATTTCACATTCTTTTTTATATACTGTTGGGCAGTTTAGTCTCAAACAACATACAATATTTTATAAGCTCATTATGTGTTAAGTATTCTTAAGGAAGTATAGCTTTAAGATAAATGTAACAGAGTAGAAGTACAAAGCAGAAGAAGACGAAAATACTCAAGCAAAGTGCCACAGTAATGCAGTTAAGTACAGAATTTGAGCGAGCACATTCCACCACTGGTGTTCAGCAACACCCCTACATCGCTGTGGGAAGCACCTAAAATTCTGTGCAGTTGCTCTGTCCGACAGACTCAGCTAATGGCCACAGGAAGATAAACTTTCGCAAGTATGTGATCTTCCTCCTGATTAAATAGCTCCACAGCAGACAACCGCCCCCTCTGCCAGGGCAGCTTCCCCTCCACAAACACCATCATCCAGCCTCCCTCACAAACGCCAGAGGCACAAATCTTTAGAAGCAATGTAGTCATTTAAGGTCACCAAAACATTTCTACAGGCATCTCCGCGCTCTGGAGTGCTACCATATGTTTTCCCACATAAGATGCTGATAATAATAATATGATCCGTTTTGAAAGTGGGCACACACAGCAGAAGTCAGGATTGGGTCTGTGTCTGCAGCCAACTCCAACGAGAAACCACTTCTCAAATACCGAATGACTACTTCCTATTTTTGTCTAATTAAAGGATTGTTGCGCTGAAATGGAAACTGCTTCGATGGCAGGCACTGGCTGACCAGTTTCAGTGCAACCTGTGATTCAAATCATGTTTGAGAGGTGAAGCAGTGAGTGATTGGAAGCTGCTGCCTTGTAATTTAAAGTGTGAAGTGGGTTTTAGGGAACATCACCCACCAATGGATTTTAACGCAGATCTGTAAAGCAAATGCAGACTTGCAAACATTAATCGAACAGAATATAAATAAATGTAAGCAGTGGCAGACTCAGTATGTTTGAGGGGCAGGGGCGAAAACAATTAAAAAGGGCACCAGTGCCAGCAGAAAGTCGTGATATATTTATAGTGAAGATAAGGCACTTAGTCCACTGGAAGGTCAACCTCAAAGGAACTTCATCATGTTTCGTCTACCGTAGGAGCATCCAAGAGGGCACTTTCTCAGCATTTTTCCAAACATGGGGGCACCATGGGGAACATCTGCTACTTGCTCTAAACATAAAAAGCACAGCTGAAGCTGCAGCACACCTGCTAATGTTGGCCTCTGAAAAGAGGGCGATTTTCTCAGGTATCTGCAAATTGCAGATCAATAGAATAAATACCAGGATGTAAAGGTAAAAATACTTTTCATTAGTCTTCAATTCATTGCTCAGGAAGGATAAAAATATGCAATATGCATGACTTGCGAGAGGACGAGGAGGCTACTGTCAATTAGTGATGTGTCGTTCGCGAACGAAGCGGCTCTTAGAGCCGGCTCTGTGAAGTGAACGATCGGAGCCGGCTCCTGCCTGGGAGTTGGAGCCGCTTTGTTTTTTTTTCCTCCATTTTTTTTCTGTTTAAGCCGCACGTAATTGGTCAACTACATGCTGTGTGGTGGCATCTGTGTGTCCGCACTGAGCAGGAGGGGCGGGGCTTACAGACACAGCACAACCACAGAGAGAGAGAGAGAGAGAGATAGAGAGAGAGCACAGACGCTACAGAGACAACACGCTGGAAAGGTGAGAAAATGAGTGACGGCAGGAAGAAGGTTAAAATCTCATATGGAGCAGCCTCTACAAATAACCTGCACGGGCACATTAGAACTGTACATCCATCAGTGCAGGTGGAAGAAAAAAGACAAGAAAGTGAACCTGCTACTAATGAAGGTGCCAGTTTGTCTACTGCATCTGTTGCTGCTGCTGCTGCAGTGTCTACAGTGTCTACAGTACACCACCACAACCCCCTTGACCTACAATCCAGAGCTCTATGACACAGTTTGTGCAAATCTCTCTGTTCCATGTTGAGTATAATAAGCCATATAAATAATAAACATTTGATATAATGTATGTTTTGTACATTAGTAATTTATTTTACAATTCATTTTTCATTATTTTTCGTAATAAATTAATTTAAGCAACAAAAAAATCTGAGGAGCCAGTTGAGCCGAAGTGAGTCGAGCCATAAGAACACGGCTCTCTTAAAAGAGCCGGAATTCCCATCACTACTGTCAATAAAGGGGAAAGTCAGCACCACGTTGAGTAAAATTTTAAAGCATATTGTTTTGTTTTTTTTATACATTTTTGGAGGCAAACTGAGGGCTTGAGTGAGCGCAGTGTCGAGACACACACCAGGCAGGGTTGTCTGCGTGCGACATGCTCGCATCTTTCTTTGGGTTGGGTTGCCAGGTATTACAACAGATTCCAAACATAAACTAAGAAACAACCTTTTGATGTGTATCACTATTAAATCAGGAGGTATGAACAACTTAAAAATGGGGAGACTCATGTGAAAAGTGTAAGTGTTGGCGGGTACGCTCCAGGACAGCTGATGTCCGTGTTATTTGACATGATGATGGTGCTAGATTCAAAGTTAAAGGATCATTACTATTTACCCTGAAAGGGAACATGGATATGAAGGTGTTTCATCAGATAGTTGGATAGTTGGACACAAATATCAACCTTGATGGTGCTAGATCAATTTTCAGGGGCTCAACAAAGTCAGTGCTGCATATCCTCTGGGGACCATGATTGTTTGTCTAAAATGTCCTGGCAGTAGTCATGACATATGTCAGTAGAGCCGTACCGCTGACCCAACTTAAAACACACTATATTATTCAGTGATTTGGCACTTATGTGCGTAAAACACAAAATCTTAAAGATAAACATTTGCTGCCTTTTTCTCACGGTGAGAATCACAAACCAGTCAGCAAACCGCCGGCACTGCCACGTCTGATTGGTTGGGATTAATGATATAATTACTGACATCAGTGGGTCTTCAGCATCACAGACACTAATTAGCAGCATCTTCCTGTGTTTACTCCTGTGGGAAAGGGAGTGGACCACGATGGAGTCTACAGACTTATAGATACATGAAGATAACTTTAATCTCACTCTAATGAGCACTTCCTCTTCCTCCCACCTCCTCATATGTCTTCCTGTCTAGACTTGAGTTGTGCATCTGTGTCCCCTCTTCCTTACCAGCCTGTGGCAACATCTCATCAACCCCTGTGTCTCTTCTTATTGAATAGTTACAGAATTATTCACTGACTTCAAATGACTGCAGGTCATGGCCAATGCTTATCTGAGTTGCCTAAGCATTAAACCAATTATTCATTTTTTTTTTTGGCAGCTTCATAAAGCAAACCAGCTGAATATGCCCCACATTCGCATTATCATTGTAAACACAAATCAAATCAAAACGTTTCATAATCTGAGGGTTTGTTTATGTTTTGCTGCTCAGTGGGGTCCAGCTGGCATCCTCCCCCTGCCAGCCTCTTTATCTCCCAGGCCA
This sequence comes from Spondyliosoma cantharus, assembly GCA_900302685.1. Classification (NCBI taxonomy): domain Eukaryota; kingdom Metazoa; phylum Chordata; class Actinopteri; order Spariformes; family Sparidae; genus Spondyliosoma; species Spondyliosoma cantharus. Next base: position 8,221 of record OMLP01038975.1, on the reverse strand, counting down.
CTTGAGTCGGGGAAGTGAGGCTGCCTCACAGCGCCTGGCCTTCACAATCACTGGAGCTCCTCCAACATTCCCCCCCGGTGGCAACTCAAACAAACCTGGGGACCGACTGTGACTCAGCCATTCCTGCCATGTCTGCCTGACTGGCTGCTTCGACAATACCTCCAGCGAGCACTTAACAGCAAATACCACCATGTAGTCACACTTGAAGGAATTTATGCATCAGCGATTGTATCGCACACGCTGATGCAGATGGGTTTGTTGTCATTATGGTAATTGTTGGCTATGAATCTACACCATACGTCTGATAATAATAATAATTATAACCGTGATGATTTCTGAGTATAGTGACTTGAAGTACGCCCAAAAAACAATTACAGTAATAGTAGATGTAGTAAGTTACTTCTGACTCGTCTTCAGTTGATGTGAATTCCAGCCTACCTTCTCATAGAGGACACAATGCTGGGATCTAGCACTCAAATGGCAGAAGAAAACGCAATGTGATTTACTTCTAGAACCAGCAGCTAGCTCTTTGAGCTAAATGCTAACACAGCAAATGAAAATGTTTAATGTATTTTAGCCGCTTAAAATAAGTCCCACCTAAAATGTATATATATCTGTTAAGATGTCTGTTTCCCTACGCTCAAGTGGATTGCAGTGCCATAGGAAAAGGGCAATGTAAAGTGCCAAAAATGTTCAAAACATTGCATACACTTAAATAGATATATATTTTTTAGGTGGGACTGGGAAAAAAAACTTCTTGCAGCTGGTTCAACAGTCATCTACTGCAGGTAGAACACAGACACCTCATACAACTCCACATCAAAAGACATGAACTATCCCTTTATCATCACTTCTGAAACTGCTGAAAGCAAACACAATGAAACAGTAAAATACAGTATCTGGAAGTATTGACAGGGACACTGGAGAGAGACTACATTTCAAACCACAGAGATTCAGTATGAAGCAAAGAGATGAACACAGACACCACTATGACACATGCTTGTTTGAGGGGGTCCTCAGTGGTTGGCCTCGGTGGCAAGATGTAACCACAGCCTGATTGGAAGGGGGGCCGGGCAGCCGTGGCTCGGCTCAACTCAACGTGTTAAAACTGATGATGGAGATGCAATTGGTCACAGCTCAGTTTTACTTGCTGCAGTCTAAAAGCCCCTATTGTACCTAGGACCCATGAATGTCTGTATCAAATCTTGTACCAATATATGTTGAGATATTTTACAGGATGATTAATAACTTTGGCATGTGAGTGGTGCTGTAGGATCACCAAAGTTAACAGGTTACTTCCTGTGTCTGAATAAATCGCCATGGCAACCTACCAACATTTGTTGAACTGAAGCCTGGGCCAAGGTGGAGGATCGTCCAACTGACAATTGCAATCCCTAAAGCCACAGTGCCAATAAAGCTAAAAAATAAGATGCACAGAAGCCAAAGAAAAGAAAAGTGACATTAAATTAAAGCAAAACAAAACAAGAGTACAAAACAGCTATTTAGACATGACATTAAAAAGTCAAATTATCAGCAGATAATCATACAGAGCTTTTCTGTTACTGTTTCACTGTGTTTTTAATGAGTCAATTGCCTGTGTAAATCCCCTTTCTCGCCTCTTGTCTCATATTTACAGATTAATCCTCTTCCTTCTTATCCTCTCTATGTGACGACTCAGCGCTAAGCTTTTAAATCAGCGCCATTCTTTGTGCTAACAGGTGTCAAATAAGTCTGATACAATAACACCCAAGCTGATACTTCTTTCATCGAAAATGAATGTTATCACGTGAATCACCACCATCTCCCCTCCTAAAAATACATGATCATGAGGTCACTGCCCAATTATTTTAGTCTGCTGGCAGCCGTTTGGGGCAAAAGGGTGATTGAGTGGTTTGGTGAGTTATCAGACACTTCACCAGGAAGTGAGAGAGGGCCACAAACAGGAAGGAGTGGAATGTGCTTCCTGTTGGCCAGCGGTGTTATACAGGGCAGATTCCTTGTACCATCATGACTGACACACACGCACACGCGCACACGCACACGCACACGCACACGCACACACACACACACACACACACACACACAAATACACATGGCAGGAATGTTTTTCCACTGAAATCAGGCAGAAGCAGACGGTCAGGAAAGAGAAACATTAAGAGCAGCAGATAACATTGAGACAGTGTGTCCTCATACACTGCTACAAACTAGAGCATGAATCCAACTTCTTCAGATGAGATCATCCACTCACTTTTTAAAAAAAAAAAAAATCCATATATTCTCACTAAATCATGTAATTTCTTCATCATTAGTTGTGTAAAGAAAGTTAAGCAACTCTTGATAAACCCCTATTAAATTGTCTGCATTATTAAATTGTGGTCATTTTAAAGGAAATACTGCTGAATTTTTAATAAAGCAATTTCCATGTAGCAGACGGATCCGGCTCACAAACCCAAACTTCAACTTTATCTTTTGGCCACTTGAGGGCAGAGGAGGCGAACTGTAAACACAGCATTGACATAATGCTGCTTTAAAAAAATGTTTAAGTTGTTGCTTTTGCATGTTGCGTCCAAAAACAGGCAGGAAAATCAATACAATGATCTGTGAGATGCTAAAACCCACAGTAAGAGTCGGCTGGTAATACTTGACGGAATCATCAACAGAGGCACACATGATAGGAGCCTTTAAGTGATGGTCTAACATTCCATTGTAACATTTCTAAATCTATATAGATATAGATACAGCACAACCATGCACATCTTGGAAACATAAATTGATTCAGTGAGGTTAATGTTGACAGTAAAAACTGTGTGTGTGATATAAGGTATAAGTGAAACTGTAAGTGATTCTTCAAATTTGCTGAGCTTCTTTAATTGGCTGACGTTCCTAAATGGCTAGAAACATTTCTCAATTAATCTTTATAATTCAACATATTTTCCTTGCTGGCGGTATGTTCTGTATGTGAATGTAGGCTGCAGAGTAACCCCCCTAAAGTCATCACATAAATGTAGGGGGGTAAAAGGTATATTTGCCACAGAAAAGGCAGTGAAGGAAATGTTTATGTCGTGTTAATGTTCCAGCTGATGTGATGGACGCTCATCACAGAGGTGAGAGTGAGAACTGAGGGAGTTGAGGGTTGCTGGTCATAGAACTGCATGCCTGTGTATATGAAATTAACATTGGTTGTCCTTGAGGGCTTCCTGATTGAATCACACAGGCTCGATGACGTCATGCAAGGTTTAAGTCATATTTCAGATTAGGGAGGGCGAGAGAGAGAGAGAGAGAGAGAGAGAGAGGGGGGGGGGGGAGGAGTC
>OMLP01038968.1:0-10852 GCA_900302685.1 Spondyliosoma cantharus | reverse complement strand
CACATGGTGACCACCTTTAAGTTAAGTAGTTTTGTCATTCTTTTCATTTCAAATGAGGACACGCGGTCTTTTCTTTACATACATTAGGTTTATTGACAGTAGTTGATTAATTTGAGTGCACGCATTTTGGTTAACAGTCTGTTGATGTTTCTTTGTTTGAGTTGAACTCACCGTGTGTCTTGTGTGCAGCTCTACCCAGCTCTGTAAAGGAAGCGGCGCCATCCAAGATGGCCTCATATGGAAGCAGGGCAGGATATGGAGGAGGCCACCTTGGAGGTGCCAGAGGGGAGGCTGTCTTTTCTTTAAGATCTATTGATTTGATATGATTAAGAGCTTTAAGTTTATTTCATGATTTGAGTGTTTATATTATGTATGTATAAGTTTTCATTTGTAGTCTCTGTTCATATTATGTTGTGTTTGCATTAGGGTAGGAAGTAGTGGTTTGTTTGTTTTCCCCCCTATGTGTTTGTGTTGGCCTAGCCAGGGTGTATATAAACCCCACCTATTGTTTCATTTAGCAGGTCAGGTATGTTGAGTTAAGATGCTGTTTATTTAAGTTTAGTTTAAGTTAATAGGGCCCTTAGTTGAAGTTGTTATTTTCCTATTTTCTTATGTTTGTACCAATATACTTTTGGACAGTGTTTCTTTGAATTAAGTTTGTAAATAAATTAACATTTTTTTACATTTACACCTTGCGTTCTCAAGCCTTTTCTGTTTGGTCCGTGACACATGGTAAATATTTAACAGCAGAGGAGGTCTATGACTGACCAGCAGCTCCCACTGGACGAGGATGAAGCAGACACGACACACAATCTCTCTAACAACACACTCTCCTTCCCAAATGTAATGCCAACACTCTGGACCTGCTCTAATTCACTGAAATGTGCCACTTCAGTCAATCAGTCTGATGGCATTCACATGTGACATGTGAGCCCTTTCCATGTGAGCCCTTTCCTAAAGCAAACACTTAAGCCAGCTAAAAAATTGGCATTAAAGCTCCCCCTCCACCCACATCATGAAAACAAACCTTACCTTCATCCTGTGAGTGTTTTTCTTCATCTACTTTCTTCTTTTTTCTTTTTTCTGAACCAGATGAATAGGTCCATTTTGATGCCATGCCATGAATGACCGGTACCGGTGGCTCAGCGCAACTCGCCTCACCTCTCCTCGCTTAGCAGTACTGGTCATCATAGCAACTCAGCGGAGGTGCTGACAAAAGTGACAGGTACTTTTCACACCTTTTCCGTCTGGTCACTCCTCAGACATTGAGGCCGGACTTGCAACTTGAGGGGGCCCCCTATTGGTGCGGGGGCCCTATGCACCCGCATACAGCAAGAAAGGGTTAGGGTCAAATACACTTCTCTGTAGTCTGGTGGTAAGGCAGCGGATACTTCTGTATCTTTTGCCAGATAGCAGCAGGGTGAACAGACTGTGGCTGGGGTGGGTGTTGGCTTTTAGTGTTCTTTGGGCGCTGTGCAGACATCTCACTTCACTGATGTCACTGATACTTGGATGGATACCAATGGTGTGCTCTGCAGTTGTAATCACCCTCTGCATAGTCTGCCTATCCTGTTCTGTGCACAGTCATGCTAGTTTGTAATGGATCCAGTCAGAATTTCTACTGCTCCTCTGGAAAAGTTGTCAGCTTGCCCCAGGACTTCTGCTTTCTTAAAGCACTGAGGTATAACGCTGTTTCTAGGCATCTTTTTTTAGCCAGGGTGAGCTATTTTTGCATGCGGCAGATGTGATGAAAGAATTCCCAACACTGTCACATTTGGATTTTTAATTTGCAAGTAAAAAATAACTTATATATGTATATATTTTTGTTTTTCATTTGCAACACGTGTGACTGAATGGGCATTAAACTTGCATATATAATCCATTCTGTCCTGACTGTAAAAGAGTAGACCACCTCCTTGAATAGTTATTGGAGGGTTTATTGGGGTTTGACATTCCAGTCATGTGTTTTGTGGACCTGGGCTGTTGCAACTAGACCCGTATTCTTGGCACAAATTCAAACACATTTTCAGCGAGGGACTCTGTCAAAGTTGCCCCTAGTCCCTGATCTGATCCTGTTTGTGATATTCACTGAAGTAATCTAAAGGTACAGCTGGGGTAAAGTGTGTTCAGTTTTTGGAACCTCAGAATCTGCTTTTTGCAGATGACATGGTACGTATGCTGCTGCTCCTTTGTGTTGAAAGGAGTCAGTGGAGGTGGTCCAAGCATCTGATTAGGATGCCTCCTGGGTGCCTACCTTTTGAGATTTTCCAGGCATGTTTAATTGGGAGAATACCCGAGGGTAGACCCAGAGGAATGATATATCTCATTTGGCCTGGGAATGCCTTGGGATCCCCCAGGAGGAACTAAAAAATGTGGCTGGGGAGAGGGACTTCTAAAAATACTTTGCTCAGCCTGCTGCCACCATGACCTGACCCCAGATCAGCAGACGAACATGAATGGATGGGTGAATATAGTAACTATATCATTCTGTGTTTCTAATTTGTAGCTTTGATGCTTTCTCTTTGGTAGATGAATATTTCCATTAATTTTGCTACATTGTTATTTCAATGCTCTGATTTTACTCACTTATTACATGACACACCCTGCGAGCGGATCCCAGTTTTCTTGTTTCAAGATCCTTCCTTTTTCTTTATCTTCCTCAGGATTCTGTCAGTAAATCTGACTGAAATTAACCTGGAATTGTGGAATGGAATTCCAGGTGTGGAAGACCACCTTCTAAATCACAGAGACTCCCCACTCTTCATGAGCCCAAGATGTACATTAGAACAAAACTACCTATTGACACTGGACATCTGGGAAACATTTTTATGATTTTATGTTTCTAGAGAGGAGGAGGTTAGTCAAAAAACCTGATTGGAGTCATCTCTGACTATTGAACAAATTGCAGTTTTAACGTTCAGTGTGTCAGATTTAGAGGCACCTAGAGGTGTGATTCCGAACATCATAGGGGACGGCTGCAAAAACACGTGCAATATTGCATACTCCTTGAAAGATAAAGTAAATAAAAGGCTCATTCTGAGGTGACGAAAACAAAAAGATTCTTAGTTTCAGGTGATAATTTTCTAATGATGAACAAAAAATATATAATATATGTAATATAAATACATCAGCTCAGCAAAAATGACTCCCTTCATCCCCACCAAGTATGAGTAATAATGAACTTTATGTATACTGTATACGACAGCACTTTTTAAAACTGCATAATAAAGTGCTTGACAATATAGAATTATGTTTGGAACCCCCACAGATCAGTTTGCCAAAAGGCGAAGCTGCTATGTTATTTTGCTACTGGCATACTGCATATTGATGGATTAAAATCATAATAAACAATCAGGCATTAGGAGGTTAAAGCAGCAGCTCTGTTGCAAAGTTATAAATATCATAATATTCTACACTGAAGTTCCAAAATCTTCACAATCCTATTCACAAAATGATCTGTGTCCGTTATGACAAACGTGTACAGTTCCCCAGTTACACTACTAAAATGGCTGAAAATGCAATGCCTTCAGACAGGCTATAAAACTTATAGCCTGTCTGAATGCTCGGTTGGCCTGTAATGTTGAGTCTCAAGTGCACATGCTGGTCCATTATTTAGCCTGACTAGCAAAAGAATGAAAGGCTTCATGGTTACTTCTTGCACTTAACTAAGTACAATTTCCAGGTACTTGACTAGTACTTGAATATTTGCATTTTCTAAAACTTTATACTTCTTCTCTATATCACTTCTTACTTCACTAAATTTATTTGATGACTTTAGTTACTAAAAGTCAACATATACATTGATGTGCTGTTATAGATTAAGCTATACAGCAGTATAAAAAGCAATTGATATGAGCTCTCCCTCAACCAGTTTAAGTGTTGAACACTAGTGAACAATGCATTAGTAAATCTGTTCCAGTAGTATAACAATCTGAAGTGCACTTTTATGTTTTGGAAAGCTAAATTATAGACTATAAATTATATTTCAATTAAACATATGCCTAAATGCATTTCTGCTAAGCTTTGTGTTGGAGTTTATGGTACATCAATTTCAAAATTGTGTTACTAAGATTTTGTTTTGCTGTAAATGTATATCAGTTCCAACAATCCGTTATCAGTCTTCTTATTACTAATTATCAATAATCGGTAAACATTGAGTCTCAGAATAACACTTTTTTCCAGGCACTGCTTTATTTTCTCACAGTGTATTGAGTTAATAGTCACGATACAATATGAGCAACGTTTACAGAGAATGACATACACAGATGAGAGATGTGTTTATATGGCTTGAGTTTAATGCAATACAACCTTGCTCGCATGTTCACCTGACTATTGAACATGTTTTTTGAGGTTGTTGGGCTGAAAAATACAGCATTTGATTTTGAAGTCATTAACTACTTACAAGAAGGCAATACAATATGTATGACATGTTACAGAGCAACTTTGGAATACACTAATATGAAAATGAAATACACATAAGTTGAAAAGCCATATAAACTTACATTTTACTTTTAACATAGATCATGAAAACAATCATTTTTTGAAAGCCAAGACATAGGAGTGTTTAAGCTGAGGGAACTGAAGGCCAAATGAGAATATACTGCACTATCCTACAATGTGTAGGCAGAAGCTATCAGTGCTAAAGCTAAGACACAGCTTTGTGAAAACGTGCAAAATTATTGGAATTATACTCCGCAATTAAATATAGTCAGCAATGTAGCTACAATATGTGGGCAAAGAAGCTCTGAAAAACAAATGGTGCTTGCATTTATTATGCTGTAAATAACTTGTATTGTAAATGTTGAACATATTCAGTTTGTAATTTGGAAATGCACTTAGCAAACAAAATTATCCTTTGGAGGGATATGTTTGACCAACAGTACATTAAAATTTAAAAGCATCGCAATGATGAGAATCAGAATCATCAAAACATTTTTGCAACCCATGTATCTACAGAATTTCCTTTTTGGTACAGTCTTACCAGGTCTACCGAGCCTGCTATAAATTGTACATATCTGATCAGTTCTAAGAATAATGTGAGTGGAGGAAGGAAATCATAATTGAGGGTTTCCCTTCTGCCGAGGTTGGGATAGGAACTGGAAAGGTGTGTGTTTTGGCTGTAATGCTCAACCATACTGTGGTGGAGCAAAACACTGATGTGTGATGATTATTGTTTTCTATAGTGTCTGGTGAAATTTAAGATGAAGGCTTGCAGTGTGTGGAGAGTTTAAACTTTAAACTAAAGATATTTAAAGGGGCCTGCCTCTCAATTTGAAAATCTGGCACAAACAAAAAAAGGCATCGCTCATAAAAGCTGGTTTGAAAAAAACATTGATGTGCGGTTGAATTACCCATACTATAATGGGTCACATAAATTTACACTCATAATGTACTCTACATTTCCATAGCACTAATTCCATCAGTTCAACAACAAAGCAGGGCTCCAGAATAACCTTTTTACACTATAGCACTACTACTTTCATTAGGACAAAGGAGCACCAGCCCAAAATTTAGGAGGACCACTTAAATTGTCACTTGGACAACAAATGGGAAGCAGAATACCTCCAACACTAATTGAAGGCAATACATTGATATTAATTCCATTGTAACTTTTATGTGTTTATTAATATGTATAAGTGGCTTATTACATTTCTTGTAAACCAGACACTTATGCACAAACACATATACTGTAGGTGTTTTAGAGGGTATTTTCAAGTGTCTGCCTAAATCAAAGTCACATCAGAGTCAGACAGACCCCTGAAGAGAGTTCACAACTGCCACTACTGCTGTGTACAGTGACTCTTGTGGGCAATTTGAGGGAGCATGCAACTTTCTACGAGTCCAGTATTACTCTACAGTTCTCTGCTTTATCAGTTAAGTAACTGAACTGCAGACTGGACTCTCTTTAACAAACAGAGTGGCAGTGGTGCAGGTCTAGCGAGGATTGAGTAAGCATCTTACTTCTTACACGTCTCCTATGAGAAATGGCTGTATCCTCTACACTGCATTTTTACAAACTATGATAATCTGGTTATCCATCATCTCTCGTGCATGTTCGGGCAACATCTCACTCCCTCTTCCTGTCTTTGGGTTAGGGGCCTGGTGGGCGGAGTAACGAACGCACAGCACAGCACAGCACAGCACAGCACAGCACAGAGTGTCATGCTCTGGTGTGCTTAACACATTGTATTCAATTTACTTTCCTTTTACGTTTTTGTAAATGTTTTTTGGAATGACTGTGTTTTTTTTGCTTTTTTTTGTTTGGTGTTTTTAAATGTTTGTGTATATTTGGATGGAGTGTTACTGAAAATAATGTCCATTCTATGAAGAAAGGTAGGTATTATGCAATCTTGAGCAACTGTGCAGGTGCCGAGTTTCATTGACAGAAGCTTAGTAATGACACAAAACGGCAAAGTAGAATAGAACTGCTTACATTGAATAAGTGAGTGGGGGCAGTTTTTGTCTAAGGAATAGACTGATAGCAGCAGAGTGGCTAGTACTGGTATAATTGGTGCTGTGGAAATGTAGTTTATGATAAATCTATCAAGACAACACGCAAACAGTTTTTACCGAGATATGACCAAATCTACTTTTTTGTATTTTTGACCATGATAATTCTCTCATATAGCTGCAACACTGGTGCAAGCTGAATCAATATTGCCAAAAGACATGCAAACATTTCTCCCACCCATTATAAGAAAAGTATGAGAGGTAAGAGAGGTACGTTTCAAATGAAAAACTGGTTAAATTGTAATTGGGATGTGAACTAAGTTTGTGAAGTAGAAAATGCTGTAACTCAATTTAGTTCAAACAAAGGATGTACAGACATATCAGTCATGTCAAGCATTCCTCATTTCTCGGTGCAATCCGGGCTATGTACTATTTCTTTAACATCATTCATCAATTAAAAAATGATATCGATGCACATCCCTTGTTCAGACCAAACTTAGTAAACTACCAGTTGTCACTAGGAGAACAGTTGCAGCAATGTTCATGTTTGCATAGATTAATGTTGCTTTAGGTACATTCCTTTTAAGATACTGCATGGTTGAAAACTACTTGTGTACGGAAACCTTCTGAAATGTGGGTTAATTAACAGCTATGCCACAAACATGGCATCTTGTCCACTGCAGATGCTCTTTAAGACTGTTTTTTTTTTTTTTATCTGATGTTTAACATGAATGGAAACTTGATTCAATCAGAACATATGTGTATCATTACATTTTTACAGGAGATGCTATTAAATTGTATCAAACATTGTCTTTGGTGTATGTGATAAATTCAAGAACCGCTTATCTGCAGTTATTTAAGTGGAAAATGTTGGTGTAACATTTTTCCTCTCTTGGTATCTGCATTGTCTGCATGTGTTACATTTCCATTCCTACATTTTAAACCATTGTGAAATATACCTGAAGTAGTATTCACCTTTGTTTTCTCTCTTTATTTTTTTAAATATCATCAAAAAGCCAAGGATGTTGTCGACTATTTTTTGTCTAAACAAGTTAACTCTAGTGACGTTAATGAAGTGTGTCTTGAAGCTGTTGTAATAGACTCTAGGAAAGACTATTTCCTAGAATGTTAAAGAGGTGCGGTTCTGCAGGATGTTGTTGTTAGATACTTAAGACATAATGGAACTGCGTCTAAGGTCTCTGTTTTTTAAAACCAGTGGTGAGATAATTAGGTACATTTCCTCGAGAAGTCTCGACACATACTTCAACTTTCTCACATTTTGGAGGCAAAGATTATACTTTTTACTCCATAATCATCAAATGAATTGGTGTGCCGTTATAGGTTGATCTATCCAGCAGTATAAAAGCAATTAATATGAGTTCTCCCATAACAAGTGACGACACTAGTGAACAATGCATTAGTAACTATATTCCAGTGGTATATTATTCTGAAGTGCATTTTTATGTTTTGGAACACTGAATGATAGACTATAAGTTCTATTTTTGCATTTCTGCTTAGCTTCAAAATGTTGACACCAAGAGTTTTATTTTGATGGTAAATGTATATCGGTTACAAATACCAGTTATCAGTCTTAATGACTGATAATCAGTATCGATCCTGATCATTTCATTTGGCTAAACTCTATAAACAGATATCTACATTTGAAAGCAGATAGAAAAATATAAAAGGCTGAATGAAGCGACAAGCTAGTTAAAAAAAAGTTAAATCTCTGCAGACAATAGCAGATGGATTCTGAGATTGCATTTATGCCAATCCTTCCGTCTCGTTTGCTCTCCACACAGACTGCATTTACCAGCATGCAACCAAAGCCCACTCAAACATAATCTGTCAAGACTACTTGGACTAAAAACTGACTACAAACGGAAATATTTTTTCCAATACCAAAACTTGTCCCTTGTCCACAGATTCTACTTTCATATGTGGATAGGTGATTATAGATAATTTATATCATCAAACTATTTAACAACTTCAGCTTTCAGCTTTAAGTCGATCATAATTTGTTGTTCCTTTATGAGATCTTAATGACTCTATGCTCTTGACAGCTGCCATTCAGACAATATAGATAAAATGTTGTTGTAGAGTATTTCTAAGAAGATGCTGCTGGAAATATTTTCAGTATGAATTACTTGTTTTGGATTTTTAGTGGGGTGACAAAATCAATAAACATCTAATAATCAAGTGATTATTTTACATGCAATAGAACTGTATAAAAGGAAATACAAGTCATTTATGACCTGTATAGTAAAGGACATTGTTTTTTTTCGAATCTGTTAATGCACACTTAGAGCTGGTAACTTTAAATTCAGAACACAAGTGTTTTTGAGAGTGTATGCACATTGTTTTGAACAGTGCATCGATGACAATTCTTGTAATTTGTGTTTGAGTATAAAATGTGGCTGCTTGAAAATCAACCATCATTGTTTATGACAATTCACTGTTTGACAGAGGTTACAAATGAATTCCATGCACTACTGTCTGAGCGAGGCTGGTCCAGTTTGACCTCACTGACCATTAAATTTATGTGGTGTTGCCTAGAAAAATAGAACTGTAGGAACAATGGAGTTGTTCAGCTATTTAAAGATATGCTCCATGGTTGTAATATAGTGACCAATAGTCACACACAACTTTTGTTTTTAAAATCTTAAGTGATTTTTGTAACCCAGCTGAGTTCACACCATGAGAACAACTGGTCATTTTAAGAAAATCTGGGAATATACCTTTAAAAGAGGAAACAATACCCATTTATTCCACATTACAGCTACAAAGTGCATTGCACCTCTCTCTTTTTCGTTTCTTAACAATGTCAATAGCACGGTGGCAAAGAGTAAACAAACATTGGGCTATTTTTTTTCTTCTTTGATGGCAATATCTCCTCTGTCGACTGGAGTTTTACTTCCTGCAAACATTTCTGGGGTCAGAGCTGCTATAGGTAGGATGAGTGTTTGACAGTTTGCAAACAAATCAAATCTAATCTGTTGATTGAGTCAAAATACTTTCAACTCCTCCTCTAATCTAATAAGGTTCATATTCCACTGCTGCAAAATCACTTTGGTTGGTGAAATCGACATTTCTTAGCCCCCACTGATATTCTCCCACTGGTTATGTCTGCCATTTTAACCGCCAAAAGCAGCAGCATGCTGGATAAAAATGTGGACCAGATGTACCAAAACATTTTTTACAGAACCTGATACCATGCCAAATCATGTAATAGACCCACCAGTTCACAGTCTATTTTTGTTAGGCTGCACCCTCTCATTACGTGGTCAAGTTAGCAATAAAAAGACATGCAAATACAGGCAACAAATCTAGTTGGTTAGGGTTAGGATAATGTTTCAGGTCATGGTTTGGAATAACAAAAAACACTTCATTAAAGTAATCACTATTGCAAATAGTCATTTGGATGTAAGTCCTATCTCCTTGCAACACAGGCATTCTGGCTCTTTACACCATGTTCATCCCTTGATCCCTTTATTATCACCCCGTGTGTTACTGCACCTTCAAAGAAGCATGTACTTTTGCACCTAGGTGAGGCAAATCATCACACTCACAAGCTGTTCTCAGGTGGATTGGCGGGTCTATGACACACTGTGACATGACAGTGGGCTGAAGAGACATAATGAGAGTTGTCAGCTCAGTGAATCAGGGTATGTTGTTAACCTTGAACAAGATCCAAACTGGAAAAATCAACCCAACATTTACTGGTTGAGATCAACTAGATCAACTAGAGAACAAAGATTGAGGGAAAGGGAAGTGTGAGTGGAGTTAACTATTATCATGAAGCTGTTTTGTTGTCAAAGTAGCTATATGGCGTTATTTAGATTACTGCAGTAATTCAATCAGTAATTGGAAGGTCGCTGGTTCGAATCCAGGCTCCCCTGGGCGGGACTGAGCTACATGTCGAAGTGTCCTTGAGCAAGATACTGAACCCCAAAGTCGCTCCTGATGTGCAGTTGGCACCATGTGTGGCAGCCTCTGCCATCAGTAAGGGTCCTGCAATGAGCTGGCGAATCATTCAGGGTTGTACCCTGGCCATCGCCCATCGAGTAACTGGGACAGGCTACAGTAATCCCCCTGAAAAAGGGGGCAACATCCCCGCGACACCATGGGGAAAAGCGGAAAAGAAAACGAACGGACCGCAAATCATGCTGATGTTTTGAAATCGTGTTTGGGCATGTGACGCCACCTACCGCCGTCTATAAATCATTGCAGTCAGCAGAGTCTCAGCTGCTGAGCAACCACAGGTTGCTAGTTACAACTGAGCTACAATGGCGGAGGCAACGAAATCAAAAAGACCTCGTTATGAATCAAAAAAACGCAAAGATAAAATTCGAGGCAAAGCGAGGGTCTATATAGGAGCTGCATTTGAACGGTGGAGACAGTT
>OMLP01038955.1:6403-54331 GCA_900302685.1 Spondyliosoma cantharus | reverse complement strand
GCAGAGAGAAGTGCTTGTTTTTCCATAATTTTGAGACCTAATTTTATATACTTAGCAATTCATCTTTCAAATTTGGCTCAGTGGTCAATGACACGTTTCTGTCATGTGACAAACTCACCACACAAATTTATTGCTGCTTTACACGGACTTTAAGAAGCAAAAGAATACTCAAAAAAGAAGATTTAGATTTCATTTAGATTCATTATCAGGTTTAAATACCCATCCAGTTTTTAAATAATCATTTTGTTAAGGTATCTTGTGATTGTTATAATGTATTTTTTTATTTCAATTTTTTTATTTGTTTCCTTTCAATTTGAATTGTGAGTAAACTGTACATCGGCATGAAATAAACACGCATCTGCTGACAGATGAGTGTGATATCAATCTTCTCATTTTACTTTCACAAGACATTATGAGAAGTGTACTGGTGTGTGGTATAAGACTACCTACTGGTTTGTTGGGTAAAGACTAAATGATAGATATTGGTGAATATTTCTTTATAAACGGCATGTATATATTCTATTTCATTTTATTTTATTTTATTTCATTTTATTCATCACTCCATATTTATCAAAGGAACAATTCAGCTGAGTGCCTTGAATTGAATTTATGTCACTGCCTCCCTATATTCTCCTCTTTGAAGAAAGAGAACATCCTCTGCGTCCCTTGATTCAGGTTTAGTGCAAACGATTCGGAGCACATATCTTCGCTTGAGGCATTTAATGTAAACACTGCAGTTCAAACTGTCAACTTCACTGCTGCGGAATGTGCAATTAATGAACTTTGAACACAATTTAGCTGTTGTCTGTTTGTTGCAACACATCTTTAGGAGCTGACGGCAGCTGCTCTGACAGGACTGCACAGCGACCTTGACAGGAAACGGCTGATTAGGTCATCCTCTAAGCTGGCTCAATCCCAAGTATTAAATGTACCAATCCTTCCAAATCTCAGCCCAGCAATTTCCGTGAGCAAACATGATTGATCTGAACTTTTACTTCCAAGAGATGCTGCAACACAACACCGACACAATACCCCTTCAATAGACTAATGGTCCATGCGAGGAGGGAAATAAAGGGGGCAAAAAACAGCTGCTCTTTGAACTCTGCAGCAGGGAAAAAGATGTTTGAGCTGGGTGCAAGGCTTAACATGCATTCCTGGGCCTCAAGACACACCAGACATGTTTCCAGCAGGGGGTTGAAGGGAAAATCCAGCACAAAATAGAATATATGTAATACATTCCTATGATCCTGATCAGCTCAGGCTTGATTTGCGAGGATGAACAAGACTTTTCTAAAGCTAGAAACAACAGAGCCAAGACTCTCTCGTTGCTGCATCAAGAGACAAATCCTGGAGCGGTTTCGAGATGAATAGAGGACCGAGTCTGGGGACACAAGGACAATACTCAGCACTCTATTACAGGATGTGGACGCTTTCACTGCTTCATTACTGTGACGACTACAATGCAGTAAAGCACATTTGAAAGTACAAGCTCTAAACACTTTTTGAGTCTGAGACAAAACGAATTCCGTGTCAGTGGGGCAGCTTCAGGCTTTGTCAGATTAGAAACTTTCTGGTTTCTCGTTTTAGAACAAAAGTGTCACGCAGCGTGTACGGATTAAACTGTCTGAGATCAAAAGAACAATGTGCGATCTCTGTTGTACAGCTCATCGTTTCAGTTTGAATCACACGACAAAGCTGCAAATCCATAACTCTGTAATTACTTTGTATTCTTACTATACGATCAGGAATTACACTGATTTGACTTTTCCTGAGACTGTGAACCTTTCTGACAACCCTTGTAACCATTCTGGTTTTCATTTCTATATACATGTAAAATAGATACAATTGTTTTAAAGAAGTGAAACGGTACCAGCTTTACGAACCTTAATTTAAGATAAGGAGAAGCATTTGTGTTGTTGTTGAATCGTATGCTCTTGTGTGTTTTTTTTAATGGGGAAAAAATATATATATATATACTTTCACCTAACTGTGCCCGATACTGTCAAAAAATGTACTGATGTAAATCACACAGACAAAAAAGGGAATTCTTCATGGGTTTTGCCACTCCTATTTCCATATTTCCATTTGTGATGGATGTGTTTTGAGCTTAGGTGCTATTGCTCCACTTATGCTGTGGGTGATGTAAAGAAGGAGTGTGATATTGCAATAGGGTAAATGGGTAAGATGTGTGCTTAACCTGATCCCCGTGGTTTTGTTAATGCTCACACTCATCCCCATTTAAGCGAACCCGCATCACAAAAAGACAACCTGCACCAGCATTAAGTGTGTTCACGACAGTTTCTGTTGTCACTGCATGTACACACAACTACAATGTAGTGTTGCACGGTAAACCGACACTAGAAAGGTACCGCGGTACCCAGCCGTTAAAAACAATACTTTATCACATTTTATTAGTATCGGTACCTTATGAACTCTGTGCAACAGCGGGGCAGCACGTCTGTGTGTGCAGTTTCTCTCTGCTTCCTCACTGCCTGCAGCCAGAGTGGGCGTGGTTTCACAGTGACAGACAGTCACAGAGCAGAGCGAGACAGACATGGCCGAAAGTGGCATGAGTGCTCCTGCCGATCGTCCTAGGCTTGTTGAAAAAGTAGATGCACGGAGAGAAATATGGAAATATTTCTCTTACTTTGCCGACAGTAAGGGCAAGCCCACGGACACCACAAAGCCCGTCTGTAAACGATGCTTTAAATCCGTAATGACAGAGGGAGCCAACACGTCCAACTTGGCGAAACATCCAGCTGACAGACATGCGGACTCGTTCAAAGAGTTCAAAGAGCTGCAGGTTAGCGATAGACAACATAAAAATCCCCCGGATGAAAGTCAAGCGAGTTTTTTTGTGACAGAGTTGCACGAGGCAGTCGGTGGTAAAGCTAGGTGTTTTAACAGTCCGATGTGGTTCCACACATCTGTGTTTGCAAACGCAACGTTCATACTGGTAACATGAACTTTACCATAACATGCGCTGGTGTTCACAAGTATGCTGATCAACAACACCACTTATAAATTATCTATTTTAAGTCAATCAGTACTAGTAATATAATCAAAGCATGTACATTTTCGTCAATCATTTTTAGTATATATTGTAATTTATATCATTAGAAAATGGGTCTGATTAGAGCACAGACCTCCACCAGGTCTGGGTCTAATGTAGTTTGCAGGCTAATAATCCAGGGTTTGAACTTTATCATCATGAAATGCAAATTGCAAATTTCCCCTTTGTGGGACGAATAAAGTATTATCTTATCTTATAATGGCCGTGTTTTAATTAATAAAAAGAAATAAATCATTTTAAGTTCCACAGTCTGTCATCTAATATTTCATTCCATTACTTTTGATGATGTTTTAGTTTTCTGCCGTGGTATCATTTCAATATCGGTATCGAGATATTTTAGGCAGGTATCATACCGAAGTCATAATTTTGGTATCGTGACAACACTACTACAATGATTACTTTTGATACTTAATTTGGTGAAAATGTAAGTGTTGAAAATTCTTTTGATGCTCATCTTATTTAAAATAAATATTTAAACATTTTTATCTTGTGTCATCCTTTTTTTATCACTACCATCTTCTATACTTCTATATTCTGCACTACGCAGCTAAGGGATGCTTCAGCATTTTTTTGTTTTTTACAATGAAAAAAAATCAGTGTGATCAGTGATCAGTGCCAGCCGAGATATGAGGATACACAGCTCCGTATTTGATTTTTTTTCTCTCTATCTTGAAATTATACATATTTTTCCATGAATATGTAAAAGTCTATTACATAAAATCTACATATATCTACATCAAAAATCTATCACTGGAGATGGTCGAGGGCTAAGTTTTATCACTGTCAACAAATCACAAGAAAAAAATAAAACAATGTGTGTGTTTGTCATTCAATACATTCTTTCTCCCTGTCTGTGGTGCTTAGTCAAAAGCCCATAACATACCTTACTAATGCAACCCCAAAGGACCAATTATGAAGGATTGAATTAGAAATAAATTATAGTGTGAACAACAGTGAGGGGAAATGACACCCAGTGCAATAGTGTGGCTCATTCTAAATCATTTTTGAACAACACTGGGGCTCTACGTAGCGCTGCTAGATGGAAAATGTCAAACTATCTAATAGGGAAGGTTGGGTACTGAACTCTGCTTTTAGAGAACTCAACACGGCATCCTCTTACTGAGAAAGTTCAAGCTGCGCCTGCAAGTTGCTTCAAACCTACAGCCGTACTCGCCAATCTCGTTCATCATCAGCGCTTACACCCTGCACGACTGGCTGGAACGAGGTAACATGAGACCTGGGATCCGTCGCAAAACGGTCAAATTATTGGTACATTATGTATTTGTGATTATTGATCGTACAGCCAAGTTATCGTACAAATATGATTATTAATTAAGTTAAATGTTTCATCTGGTAAGACTGGCTTTATGGCACTTACGATTGCACACACTGACACCATGTGCTTTGGCGACTTTTTGCGGTCTTATTCTAACTCCAGTTTTGCAGTGCATCTGAGTACTTGTTTAACTATTCATTTAATGTGTGTGAACGACTCTGTGCCCATAATGACGTGATCAATCAGTAAGCATCACTTGGCGGTTAAGTTGGAAAAATGTGAACATGTTGCGTTATGTTAGAGGACTTACGGACATTTAAGGTTTCCCAACAGATCACTGCTATTGCTAAGGTGTTAACACGTAGAAGAATTGTTAAAGACAAGATGGATCACACTCACCGGTAGATTGGAGGTGGGCTTCCCTGGGCTTCACAGCTGAACACCACCTCCCTGTTCCTCTCCAGAGTCTCCACGGGATATACAATGCTTCCAGGCTGCTTGGTGAAAACAGGACTCTGCAGGACACTGCTCTCTGTAGGACAAAAAGGCGAGACAACACAGCTAAGTATAAACGTAGAGACATGGGCCTGTTTGTAAAGCAGCCAATTATTCGGCGGTAGAAACAGGTTGACGCTGCTCGAAGTGTTTAGAGGGGCAAAACCACAAGCAGACAAAAGATATCAATTTGAGGCGCCTGTCACGACACCACGGCACAGAGAAGAATGATTTGAAGTGAGACGTGTCTTGAGCAGCTATTCAGATGGTAATAAGATATAGAGTCTGATTTATGTAGAGCAATTATCTGGGAAACGGCTTCATTTACTTCCGTCAACCCGCTCTTATTAGCTCATTTATTTATTTATTTATTTGCCCAGTGATGTGGATTATGTGTCCATGCAGAGGTGTTATCAGGTGTTTTTTGTGTGGTTAGAACTCTTTGATGTAAACAACACAACAGAAGTCTCAGTTACTCCATTAAGGCACCATTAACGCAGTGTGCATGGCTTTAGAAAATATCAATGACACTTTGAAGACAAGGGAAACGACCAGCCTTAATCACTTCTTTCTCTGTAATAGTTTTCTTTCTTTAAGGTCGATGCAACCACAAGTAGTCAGAGACACTGGAAGCAGATATCATTCATTTTTTTGATTTTTATTTACGTCAGTCATCCTTTTTTGTATTGGCAGTTTTGTCCAGTTGAAAGTTAACATAGATGTTGGATCTTACTTTGCCATGCTGAAATCAAAAGTGGTTGGAAAAGAAGAAAAAGAAATACAACAAAGTTTGCATGTTTTCCTTCAGAAGTCTGGGCCCATTCATGTTTATAGTTGTCAAACTGAACAGCAGTGTTGATGGTGAGGAAAAAACTCAGTAATGTTCTACTTGTCAGAAACACACATCTCGAAGTCCTCATCACTGCAAACTGGGGCTGCCAAAAATACAGATACTTCGATTCAATACTAAACATTAGAAACAGATACGATACTAACTGTAAACTGTGCTGAATACATCAATGCCCACAGTGAGGGACACACCCAGCCTGTACTCTGCAGACTGGTGTGATACTGTGACCAGTGACCACGGCAGACGGCAGGCGGGCAGGTTGTAGCCAGCAAAACACGTGTGATTCCCAACAGGAATGAAAGCCTTGTCAAGATGGCAAGTGCTTCGCAGCCTCCGCGACTAGTTGTGGTTGAAAAAGAAAACAGCGGAAGTGCCGTTTTGGAAGTATTTTGCATACGAGGCAGGCGACCAAGGAAAAGCTAAGGATAGGCCTGTACGCACACAATGCTACAAAGAGGTGTTGACGAAGCGAGGTGACACATCAAACGTGTCGAAGCTTCTGAAGGACCAACAACCGAGATTTAGTGACATTCCCGGTCAAGAAAGGTTGGCAAGAAACTCAATAAGGACGGCTCAAATAATGATTAGGTGTTCTGATAATATATGAACGTCATCACCTGCCTTATTTCCCACATTTTCTGACCACGATTCAGCCTGATCTTCCGGTCTGTGTCAGCTCATTACCCACAGCTGACCGATCTCATCTTCTACTAACGGTTGAGACCGAGAGGTTATGAAAAGCTCCTGTTACAACATAAACTTTTTTTCATAAGCATTAACGTACGTAAATGTATTATTATCTGTTGGCCACATTAGCCGTTTGCTAAGCGAAGCAAATACAAATGTTAGCCACACAGAGTTAATCTAATAACATACAATTATTTGCGGCTGAAAAGAATAGAGAGCATCTTAATATGTTGTAATTTCTCCCCTGTGGTATCTGAAACGGTATCGAATATTGAATACTTTGCTGGGATTGTATCGAACTTTGAATTTCTAGTACCGTGACAGCCCTACTGCGAACCCAGTGCATGTACACAGATTGCGGCCATGGTGAAGTCATTTCTTATTCAGCAATAGGATAATCCAAATTGAAGTTACCTGAATGTAACTCCATGTCATTGTATATCACGTGAATGAAAGAATGTAAACAGTTAAAATAGTGTCACATTACACTTCTGTTTAGATTGCCCTCACATGTGAGTCTGAGAAAGAACGCAATGTCTGAAAGTGTTAACTATGAGGGCTAGGTAATGTAATCAGTACATGATAAAAAACACACCAGTGCGGACCAAAGTGGGGCCTGTGGGTCAAATTTAGCTGATCTTAATAAAGGAAAAGATATGGCATTTTTCAACATATTTGTTCATTTCACAAGGGATAATGCATGGATCTTGATGACATGACATACATCATTCTATTTAGGTGGCTGGTATCTACGGAGCCCCTGAGGCCTACAGTTTGGACACCTCTGAGCTGGAATAAGAACTTTGTAGGACAGAACCATAATGTGACTGTAACTTCACCCAGGGGAATATAATGAATCTATACACACATGTGTGTTTCAGCAATTACAGTGAAATACTTTTCTAGTGACGTGCCACAGAAGGTCTCAACCTGTAGTAGAAGATGAGATCTGTCTGCTGTGGGTAATGAGCTGACAGTGACTGGAAGGACAGGCTGAACCATGGGCAGAAAGTGTGGGAGTTAAGGCAGGAGATGGCATTCATATATTATCAGAACACCTAATCATTATTTTAGCCCTCCTTATTGAGTTTCTTGCAAACCTTTCTTGACCAGGAAGTCACTTAATACATGAGTCTGAGCTTTGAGAGTGTGTAGGAGGACTTCAGGTAATATCGTACAGTTGTAATCATTACATTTAAAGTAAGGTAGGTACAGAACAACAACAACATGTCAAATATAGCACTGCACGTCCAGACAACGAAGGCTGTGTTGGTATAGGAGTCTCGCACGGAAGCTTTAATGTGTGTACCTCAGATTTAGACCGCAACATATGGAGCCACAAAGTAAATATATAAGAATTCAAGATGATTTCCTTCCTTAAAAATTTAACAATTCTCCAAGTTTAAATCTTGGAGAATTGCTGAATATTTCAGACAAGACACAAAATTAATTGGTACAGTTTATATTTGAATGGTAAAGGCCATACATATTAATCTATATTGACATTTTTCCTGATATCTGGTAACCTATTGTGGCAAATACCACTACACCTAAGGGATATTTGCATCCCTACTGTTTGGTGTCCACTAGTGATGATAAGTAAATCACGTCACATTACATGTTCATTAACCGACTTTCGGGTTGGGAGGTGGGTACTTTTAAGGAGGGACTGCGGTGTTTCATCATTTTGTAAACGTGACACCACTTGATATTTTGAAGCAGACCTTCAGACTCTTCCCAGCCGCGTTTGTGACGACGAAAAAAATGATACTGTTGTTTTTTTTTTTCCGAGACCTCGGGACATCTGCAGCCGTGTTTATGGCGACCAAACACAGGTAACCAGCTACATTATGCCAAAAAAACACTTTCCCTACCCCAGCCAAGAGTGTTTGGTGCTTAAATCTAAGCGCAGCTCGTTTGTGAGAGACATATAGCATCGTTTGCTTTAAGCTAACCTTTGCAGAGTAGCTACTTACTACCATCAGCCGGCACCGCCACCCTCCCACGGACAGCTCCACTGACACATTACCGTAACGTGTTTGGAGGTGAAGGCTGATCAGCAGTAGACCAAACCACTTTTAGGCATACGGAGGGGGTGTACCAATCTTTAAAAAGTTAAAAACACATTGTTTTGTGTCTTTAATTGGCGCTAAAGTTCGATGCAAATAATTATACATCTTAAAGTGATATGTCATCAATTATATAGATTATGAAGGGGGGCAAATCTCTGTTCTTCCGTGAAAACAGAGTCTGGATCCCTCTGTCCACAAAGGGGTGCATGCTCTACCAATTAAGCTAGCTACTCCAGCACCACAACTGGCAGTGTCTGGCAATAGTAATGTAAAATATACATATATTTGTATGGTGTAATTATGAATACATTTTCATTTCGACATGTTTTTTTCCTTTATTTTTTTTTTTTTCTTAAAGCAAACTCTATAGAGTATAATATAATAATAATGATGCAAAAACTGCAGTGTAAGAAACTGAATCGATGGAATTTTGCAATACAGTATAGCCTATAAATGTTCATGTACAATAGAGCTTACAATTATTTTGGCAGGACATTTTTAAGCGTCTTTGCTCTGTCTAGTTTTTATTATTTTTTTATTAGGGCTGGTCACCACCATTGGTCAGCTGGTCAGCTGCCTGTCTGTGTATCCTTAGTACACTTTGAACCCGATCATAATATCTGCACAATTACTACTCAACTGCCCATTTGCTTTTGCATTTAATATAGATCTTTAATGTCAAGAAAACATATCTCTACAATTCTGTCCAAACACACGAAGCAAAACGTTGGTTTGGACAATTCTCTAATGACATTCAAATGTAAACGGTGGCAGAACTTGATATACTGCCTCCACCATGGAGATCACAATCATTTATTATGTCTCCAAACTATGGAAACATTAAAGCAAAACAAAGCTTGAGCTTCGTGTTGTGAAAGTAGTGACAGACCTGTGCGCAGGGTGGCATGAACAGCGTAATGCATAATTCAAAGAACTGTTCAATAGGCAATCTATTCCAAGCTATTCTTTCTTTATGCTAAACCGAACACTGTTTAAAGGTATCACCTTTGACAAACATGCAAGGCTGCAGGGTGATTTTATAAGGCAAAAAGTGAGGGAAAGTAAGGGAAAAACACGAAGGGTGCTGTCAGAGCAGTTGTCACTACTCAGAGCTCGGTCGGTGGAAAACGTGATGATCACACAAAAGATCCTGCAATTTTAATCAGATTGTTTACGTTTATATTCTGAATTGTAATCATGACTACAACTGCTTTGTGCAGAGAGAGCAGACTGCTGCGTCGCTTCGCTCGGGAGTGCCTGTCAGACATTAACCGACATGCCTCCAAAAGAGGATTTAAAAGAACGCAGTGACATGCTTGCTAATCTTTTCTCTTCTAATTATTGCTGGCGTGCGTTAGTTGT
This sequence comes from Spondyliosoma cantharus, assembly GCA_900302685.1. NCBI lineage: Eukaryota > Metazoa > Chordata > Actinopteri > Spariformes > Sparidae > Spondyliosoma > Spondyliosoma cantharus. Next base: position 44,516 of record OMLP01038955.1, on the reverse strand, counting down.
TTCCTGATCATCCAGTAGTAATAATTCAGGTCCTTCAAGGACAAAATAATCATTTTGCTCACAAAAGGCCATAGGTGCTTGCCGTAACCTCATACATTCTTAGGCAAAAAAAATGAATTGGCTGTGTGTTCACTGCCAACAGTGCAACATTTGCAGATAGTACTGACTGTCCCACAATAGCCGGCATGGTCACATTCAACAGCCATTTTTTTTAATGCAATAGTAGCGTGAGTCAAGGGCTTTTAAACGGCAATACTCTTAACAAATCTTGGTGTGTAGCGTCCATCAACGAGAATTGCAAGAATAATTTTAACTTCATACAAAGAGGGAGGAAAAGGCAGAGAATAGGATGTTTCAGACGTTTCTCTGTATTAACTGACCTCACTCAAACACAAAAGAGGCAGGTATTGGGGATTGGGGACAAAGAAGAAAAAAAGAACTGTAGCTGCGAAAAACCTTTAAAGCTAATGTCCCTGACAGCCTCCAATGATGCCATTAATTCACACCTGTCAGAATAAAGAAACAATGCTCTGTGTCAGTTGATAAAGTGACAGAAATTCAACATCACTCAATTTTATATTCAGTGAAGATTAATATCTTTATTACTCATAAATCATCGGAGCTTTATTCTGTGGGGCCGCCGTGAAAATATCTGTGAAATCATCTCCACTGATAGGGCCAGCCTGTGTTATTGTGGTTATGTGCCAAACTCAATGTATCATGTGCTGAAAACACATTAGCAACTATAGCATATCTTTAAAACGTGCAGTTTTTCAATTATGAGGCGTATTCATCTTAATCCAGTCACCACACAGGCATTATGCTCACTTTTGTTCCTGTTGTTGGTGTATAATTCTTCAAGGCATAACAAGGGCGGCGGGCTGCATACATATGAGGGGAACTAATGCAGACCTGCTATCTGTTTTCTTCCCTTAAAATTTTTTATTCAGATTCAACCCAGATGTAGCTGAGGGTTGTACTGGAAGCGAACAGCAATCTTCTAAATGGCTTTATTTTCTCTGTTAAATTGTGTTCTGTTGACTTTGATACGCTCTTTATTAGAAATGATCACTTTAGCTGCTTAGAAAGCATGCAAAATAACATCATATTTTTAATTGAATAATGAAGCCTAATAAAGTAAGTATATATTTGAACCCACTCTCATAACACTAAACAAATCCAACAAACTACAGGTTTTTCGATGGGGGGGGGTCTTAAAAACCTCAGTGGGCAGAATTGTGGGAGGAGGCGAGATAAATTAAATTGCCTTAAATTTAAAAAAAGAAAAAAGCATATGGACAAATGTATGAAAAGCTCCCTCTGTCATATTGCATACCAGGAGGCTTCAGTATCACATCATGAGATAAAAGTGAGACTGCAGCAACACAAGTCAAGCTTTATCCAGTGCTGCACAACTAATCTGTTGAGAACTGAAAGCAGTTATCGAGGATTAACCCCGATACACACAGTTCTATGCTTCTGTGGTATTAGCCTGTAGCACATTTGTTCACATTTTAGCAAATCTGTATCATGGAAAGCTATGCTGCTTTGGGTACTGCGGTTCCACTTTTGAAAAAAATGTGGAAAATGATGACTACGAACCAAGATCTCAAGTAAGGAAGCCGTTTTGACATCGTTCCTTAACACAGTAATGAACATTTATCCTCAGTGGACAATGGAGTAAGAGTTAGGGCCTTAAAACAGCAAAATTCTCCAATCGCCATGATCAGAAGAAGATCTGCCCAATGAAGGTAATTTAGTCACTGTGAATGTTGTGCGTTGAGTTTAGTTTGAAGAAATGTGCGGTGTGAATGCTACACGGTGAAAAGCTCATGCCGAACTGCATCGGTGGCTTAACTTAATAGGAAGAAGGTGAAGGTGTATGGAGAGTTTGAAAAGTGGTAAAGGAACAAAGACGGAGCGGCGTAATGAGCACATCTCAATCAGCTGCGTACCAACCCGCAATTAAAGGTTGCCGCGGTGATGGTAACTGCCAAGCGACACCTGGGTCAGGCAGTTCATTTAACGGAGATAAAGCTAAAGGCGCCGCTCAAACTCTAGCTGATTAGTGTAATTGCTGTCCCCCAGACTTTCACATCGTGAGAGGGACTGGACATGCTTTGCTGTAAAATCTACAACACGTCCTACACCACTGAATAGGTTGATTCCCAGTGACGCCCAAAACAACATACGTCACCATTCCCATTGGTGCTACTAGTTAAGTGCCGGAAAAAAAAATGGCATAATAATGGGATAATAGGTGAAAAGAACTTTGAATTGAACACTGAAAATAGAGATAGTCCTGAAGCTGTCCCGACCAACTAACGCGAGCCTAATTAGACTGCTAGCTGGTAGTCTCTACGTCACCATGCTTCCGAGCCCAATGTGTATGCTGTCTGCTTTGTTTCAGTTAAGCCGGAGAAGCTGTGGTTTTACATTGAACAAAACAGAATATCACTGCATTTTACTGCTGAGGTGAACCCCAGCCTTGTTTCATTTCTTTGTGAGCAGAACCAGCTGGAAACTTTCCCTCTTACCCAGTTCAGAGATAGCTGTTTAGCATGTCCTCATGCAAGTGGAGTCGTGCTGAGCAGAAGTAGAAGTAGGTCATCATTAAAATCTGAACCCTATGTTTCTCCAACACCTAGGTACCTTCACCAGGCCTCCCAGTAGGCCGCTCACACCTGCGATGGGCTGCTTCTCCTCTCACTGCTACAGCCTGATTTATTTGCATGCAGCTCTGTGGGAGGAACATGTCAGCCCAAAGCACCAGGTTACTGCCACAGGGAGTTCCACCAGAGCTCCAGAAATTGGCTGTTGCCTACATTATGGTGACATTCAGAGATTTTTTAAATCTCAAGTTGGCTGAAAAATATGTTCTGACGTACGAATAGGCTTTGATCTTTACAGTCCTCACTTTTCTCTGAGACAGTCTGAGGATTCTGTCGCTCATTTGAATGCATTATCGTCGACTTCAGTATTTATTTTGGTACTTTAAACGTTTACAGGGTGCTCTTCATCTGAAGATCATAGGCCTTTTTATACATCCTGTACCCTTTAACTGACACACCTGCCTTCTCGAACATTTCATTATTATCTCAGGTATCATTAAATCTTCACCTGTGCCAAAGTTTAGGAAAAAGAAATGTTCCCTAACAGTCTGTTCACTGACACACAATGGGATGTCTGCCATTATCTGGCTTTAATGTGGGCCAAAAAGACAAACTTTTCCTGGCTGTCTATATTTCCATTACATAAATAAACCAAAACTGATGGCCTCGTTCATTGTAAACAAAAATAAATGACACGACCTTTGTATTTCTATTTCTACTTTGCACGGAGCATTGGAGCAAAAACAATTTCCCCCCTGGGATTAATGAAGTGTTCTGAATCTGAATCTGAATCTGAAACAGTTGAAATGAAATTTTGGAATTAGGTTTAGATCAGCTGTGAAGACGTTCTACATCACAGGATCTGAAGGGAAATGAACCTCGGAGAGTTAAAAAAAAGAAAGAAGGAGAATATCAAAGATTTGAGATGAATGCCAAATTGACATAAAATGTATTACTTGAAAGTTTTATGTTAAACTTGACTTGAGAATTTGAGGTATAATATTATATAGCTTATTATTACATGTGCTTAGTAGTAAGTATATAACACTAACTTCATTAACATTTGAGAGTCTTTCCTTGCTTGTTATTATTGCTGGACACTGATCCTTGACTTTACCTCCTGCCAAATGGTCAATGCAGTTTGTCATGTATTGTCATATGTATCACTGTTTTTTTATTACGTATTGTCTTTATATGTAGTATGTGAATGTTATTTTTTTACCATGCCTGCCTAGGGAATTTTTTTTTTAATTTGTATTGAGTTAAATAGCAGTTGTGTGACTTATTTTGGTCAAGGTTATGAAACTGTTTCAATCAGTCTTTGCCCATCAATCCATCCTGTTGTTTTTTTCCTTTTTTCCCCTTGTCTTTAATTGTAAATTACTTATACATATACGTATGTATGTATGTATACATATGTATCTACATTCTCTTGATATATATACACAAAAATATGTATATAGAACCCAGACAGTGTCCTCTTCTTTCACACAATATCATTTTCTCTGTCAGCAAGGTGTGTTAGTTTCTGATATTTTTACAAGAGCACATCATTTGCAAGATTATGTTGTCTGGTTGAAGTGCATCATGCCAGCTATTATCATGTGCAGACTAAAATTTTGTGGCACAAATATCAGTCTGCTTTACAACGACTCCTGCGCTCACGGAGCCCCACTCGATCACTCGCTTTGTCTTGTGCAGCCTTGTGTATACTGGGTCTTTGAATCTAAGCCACTGAGGGCTGGCAGGTTTTAATGTCATCCAACAATGCTACAATCAAACAGCTATTCAGATGGTATCAGCATTGATCTTCTAAGAGCTGGAAGGGAGATATTTTTGGACAGACTATGCACTCTCTCGCTTATGCCTGCCATGGAGGAGGAGATTAACAGCCTGAAAACGGTTCTGATTTGGCCATCCTGAATTGTATTCATGCTTTCAACCTGACCTGTTTGGAAAGGTTGCTCCACTATTGGAGCCACAATAGAACACCCACAGAGAGGAGGTGCAAACTGTTCTGAGAGAGGATGGGATATTTCAGGACAGCCATGTTAGAGTTCATCATGTGTGAAATGTGAAGTCATCGTCTGGATGTGTTGTTTTTGTTCGCTATAGTTAGGTTACCAGGAACTGAACAAAGGTTTGACCCAGAAGGAGGCACAAAATAATGATCTTATTTGTACAATTTGATTAGAAGCCTTCCCTTTTTTATCTTAAGAAATATGTATTTAGCCTAACACAGAAAGAAGATGAATGCTGTGCATAATTTCTGCAGGAATACAATCAGAAGAAAGCTCTGACTCATGGTTTTCTGTAAAACCCTGTAAATACGGTTTGTGCTTTGGAACATAAGACTTTTGTTTGCCTTGCCCACCACCACTGCTCTTCTGCCAATACTATTAGGCATGCTGAAAATTTATAGTGCACGCTTAGTGAACAGCATGGCACTCTAATGTGGCCATTTTAAAGCCTTACTGCACAGTCTGCAGTGCAAACAATGAGCCAATCAACTTTATAGGTAAACACTCTGCACCAGCAGACTGTACATTGTCAAGACAGAAATAAATCATATTTTCTTATTCCTTCAACCTCCAATTACAGTGCATTTGAACAGTATAATTGGGCTGATGTTCTTTCCACTCAGTCAGACATGTAGTCTCAGTCCTCAGCGGGGTGACAGAATTCCCCAGTGAAGTGACAAATGAGTGTAGATGCATTAGCACGTATGATGTAACACCATAGCATTCAGGCAGCGACACCTTGCATGAAACAACAATCAAGACAGCTAAATGCCACAGCACGTCCTCTAAAATATACAGCAAAATATGTCGGAATAGATGCCCTCTGTGTATTATCATCAGCAGATAGTGCTTTAAACACTGTTACATAAAAAAAAATAAAAAATGGACGGAAAGCTCAACAAGGTTGACTGTGAATACACTGACCTCAGTGCATGTCTGTTAGTGACAGTGAGTTTTTTTTTTTTTTTTTTTTGTATATATCGGCCGGTGATTTTGTCCTTAGAATATAGAGCATGTCTCCTTTTCTGTAGTTTTGATCATTAATGCTACTGAAACATTGTAACTCCAGTTTTATGGTTGCAGACAGATCCCCTGGATTTTATAGACAGAGTTACCTGCCTATAGAGTCCAATTAGTCTGGATCCCAATTCCAAGTCTTAACACCCACCTCTTGTTTATAATTGGCCCCTTGCCTACCAGAACATAGTTACAAGAGGTGGTGGTTAAAACTTCCCTGAATGAAATGGAACAAACCTTCAGGACCCTCATATGTCATCAGTCATTGGGTGTTGTTGTTGACAACATTCAGCCACTAAATGTGGCATTCAGTTTCTCCCCTTCCACTGGGTTCACACACAACAACGCTATTATTCGAATAATCTGCCCCCTTAAAAAGTCTGTTGCACTAGTTAATATTGATAATTCTGGCTAGCAATTGTAAACACTGCTAACACTAGCTAGCAAGCATTACTGTTGCTAATGCTAGTTAACATTAATGTTACACACACTAGCAAACGTTACTGCTGCTAACTCTAGCTAGCTACCATTAGGGTAGTAGACCTCTGCAATTTTTTTATTTATTTTTTTTTATTCTGCACCTTCCTACATACTCTGTAGATGTATTATTTAAAAAAATATAATTTGTCTACATGTAAATCTTATCAATATGACCTTTAATTGGCTTCAAAAACACGTTTGTAACTTAAACCTCATCCCAAACAGTGAAAACAAAATAGATGTTAATGATGATAGTGTTGAAATACCTTCTGATTATAACTTAACAATAGAAAAATGTAATTTTACAAATATCTAGGTATTTAGTGTGATGAGAAACTTGCTTTTAATACCCACACTGACATGCAGTTATCTAACCTGAGATTGAAACTGGCCTTTCTTTTTTCTGATATTGAAATATGTCAAACCACGAGACTGTCATGCACAAATCAGCAATAAAATCTAACTTTAAGAATGATCTATAATACATTAAATTGACAGAGAGTTCTGTCCTTATCCCAACAAGAAGTGGGACACCCCACCCTGAGGCGTCAGCAGCCAAAAAAACAGAGGGGTTGGGCTAAGTGATGGGTTTAAGAGGTGTATTGGTATTGCGCCTTAAAGGTCAAAGCCTTCATGAAACACAGGTATGTGTCCAATCTGATAGCAGCTTGTAGCATATCTGATAATCAGATTATCAGGCAAACTTTGAATTGCCTTGCATAATGTACTACAATAGTCACACACTTTCACAGATATGGTCTCCATGGTGGCGGGATCCTGATATTTAATAAACACTGACATGATTGCAATGGATCAAATTTTTAATTAAAGTTCACATCTTTATCATTATGGTTAACATGAAGCCTCTGCTCCGGTGAAACACGCGTCACAAATGTGCCCTCGGGGATGTTGGTAGTAAAGCCCTGTAGCTCAGCTTCTCCTCTGCTGTCCTTACCTCGCCTGTGCCAGCAACATCTCATCAGTGTTCTTTTCCAGCCACTCAATTAGAATCGCTGTCTTGTGAGAAAAACCTTACAAGCTGTCAGAAAACTGAAAGAATAGTGTGCGGTGTAGTCGCGGTTGTTCAGCACCCTCGGCGTGACAGTCGCATAAATCATTCATTTCTTTGGGTTGCATGAGAGTGAGGCGGTGTCGCAGAAGTAGCTTTGAAATGGCACCCTCGTCCACACACACACGCGCACACACACACACACGGCGGATACTTCTTGTGCCTACAGACAACAGCAAGGTGATCTCGACTGATTTTCCCCCAAAAGTCCATGAATAAAACATGTATTGATATGCATATCAAAAGCCAAGAGTTGACGAAGCAAAACAAAGCCAAACAAAGATGTTGGGGCAGTGGAAAAGGGGAGGGGGAGAGTGCTTTCTCTTGAACCTGCTCTGAATCCCTAACACCGCCAATTAGCGAGGGCTTGGCTCTGAGGCCATCTGGGGATGCCCCCCTCCTTCATCTTGACATAATTGCTCCTCTTGAGGAAGAGCAGGTGAGTGCACCTTGAGACGCCTGCTCCAGGTTAGCCAGACATGCGCTTCAGTTTCGTGGGCTGAGGCTGAGCTCTCACTAATACTGTCATCAAGCAGATCTCAACCCTAATGAAAGCTTTAATAGGTGAGAGAACAGTATTAAAAAGGATGAAAACCTCAGAGAGTCAAATAATTCAAATAGTGGGGTCCTGAGGTCACGTTGCAAGGTACAAATTTGCTAAAATGTGGCCAGTTTTCCTTAAGCACTGCTTCGGATTAGATGATCAAAGCCACCTCACAGAGTAATATACTCCTAATCAGCACATAATGAAGTGGGGACAGCTGGGGCTGTTCGGAGGTGTGCACACAGGCAGACCCAGGGGCAGGGGGCCACGGAGTCTGCCTAGCAGCATGGATCAGCTGGCCTGGCACCGTCAGGCTCACTGCAGGCTGCTCACCCAGTGGAATGACAGAGGTCAGTGTTCATCCTTTCAAAAATGGCCTGCAGAGATCAGGGCAGCACTACTGGAAGAGACCTTGACATATGAGGCCATCTGACATGCACGTCAACCTAAGACATGCCCTTCATGGGCAATGGGCATGATTATGGAGACACATTAGGAGTGCATCATTCTGGATGGCAGTTATTGCAACATCCAGGAGTGCTGCTGCCGCTATGACAGATGCCGCACGTCCTTTGGTGAGTCAACAATATTAAACCACAGAACTGATTGAAGAGCTATATTAATCAGTGAGCACCTTTAGTCAGACTGGAGCAGGAGTGATATGTTTGTGTGCAAATTTAGCACTCGAAGAAAAGTTGGTGCCAGATTGGTTTGATGCTTTTCAGCCCAAATGGATAAAAACAAAAACAAAACGACAAATGTTTGATAATAAAGAATAAAAATGAATTAATAAACAATAGCAACAGTGTAATGGCTGTGCCATAATAATCACGGAGCAATTCAAATGGTTGCGTGTGCTCTACGACACAGACACCGGATCGTAAAATAAGCAAGTATAAAGCTCTGTTCCATTTCTGCCATCAGCCCTTAAAAAATAGAACAAAATAAAGAGGCAGCTCAAATAACAAAAATAATGTTTTTTGTCTAACTTTGTTAAATGCAACAAGCCGTGACAGCCCCCTAAAGTCCTACAGAGAGTACGCACGCAATCCCATGCTATCAAAATGCCAAAGAAATATTGTTTAAATGTTGAATGCAAAAATGGTTTCTCTAACATTGAAAACTCTACAGCTTGTGTGTGTTCATGATCAGGATAGCTCAGGTGGGTGGAAACGATGGTAACGCACGTCTCTGCTCAGCAAAATAAATTAAAGTAATTAATAAATCATATCTGAGTTGTGCTATGAGACTGGATGTGTTTGCATAACTAATGATTGCAATGTGTTAATGTATTTTTTCATATAGTGATATGTTGTGCTTTAAAACCCACCCAACTCACAGTAAACCAGCAGAAAACCATTTGTAGCCACACAATGACACCCAAAACAGCCCGATCTGTCAACACTGAGTGCTGGTAGGCTTTATTTGAAATGCAGTTATGTGTTATGCTTATGTCAACCTGTTGGATTTTATTGGATACATTTTAATATAATTATTAAATCATTTATTGTTTGGAATTCAGTTTGCCTGAAGGACGCTGTAGTATTTTACATTTTGGGAAATTTCCCTCTCACCTTCCACACAGTCAGTGGATTTCGCTTATCTTGCAACATCTTTCAACTTAATTTGTGGAGTCTTAACTCACCTGAGATACAAAACATATCAGAGTAAACAACTTGTCAGCTTCTATTGTTGTCACACTGACAGTGTGATTGTATCATTCTGCATTTACGACTGCGTTAACATACAGAGAGTTTTCATAGCATTACCGAACAACAATAACTTCATATAAATAACAGCTGTCATCATATTCACTATGATGGATCACCTGCCTGAGGCAGGTTTAAAACTTTTTTTTTTTATTAAATCTTGCAGAAATGAAATGAAACTACAACAGGTAGCCTGCAAACAGTCTCAAGAATTGTAAAAACACGAGTATTTGGAAGGACTCCAAAGTCCTTCATGAGATGACTGCATGGCTGCCAACAGTGAGCTAACGGTGAGTCAGCTCCACTGAGTCAGATAGCAATGAAACATTTCTTATTCTTCTTGGAGCCATATTTCAGCAACTGCAGAAAAAGTTCAAAGCTTTGTTTTATATAAATTTCAAGTATAATGTAAAATGAGGTGTTGCCTCAAAATACCAGGCCATTCTCACAGCCAATGTCAGGAGGAGGATTGAGGTTGTTGGGGGGGCCCTCCAGAGGCTGAGGTTTGCTTTTGTGACCAAAAGTCAAGAGTAAATTGTTTTAATTCATGTGACTTCAGTAAGTGAACATATATAGATGATGTTACCTGATGTCACATACATGTGAGTTACATCTCTTACGGATGTTATTAGTTAGTTTCTTTCTTATCTTAACCCAAAGTAAGACCTTTTCCGAAGCCTAACCAAGTAGTTAAATGTTTTACTAAACCTAATTAAACAGCAGCCATTTGACAATTTTAATTACATTCCAAAAGTCATAATGACAATTTTAGCAGACTTTAAAATGACATATTGTTGCTTGACGGCACAGTGTTTATTTCGTGAGTCTAACTCTTGACAGTAGGGGTAGGAGGCCGCAATGGGTTGAAACTTAAGGATGCTGACCAAGCTGCCGAATTTGACGCTAGATGTGGACACAGTGTTGGAGGCGGAGCCTCATTCATCCCTATGAAAGCTGCTCAGTGGCACATGGAGCCAAAAAGGCTTGACTTCTCGGCTAAAAAATGACTCTGATCTCCTGCTTTGTGGGGCCCACAGAGCGTATGCACTGAAGAATTCCAGCGACTGAGCTGCCTAACTTCTGTTTCAGTGCCTGGCTAACATGAATAGAAACAAAATAAGTAATTATTTTGGCTATTCCAGGATTTCACAAGTGTATGGCTTTACGAATAGCTTAACTTAGGATAGTCATTTCGAAGGGGTTGTGACTCCACAAGAAATATCCACCATTTTACAGCTGCTCATTTCACAGTGTAAGCTTATAGAAAAAAGTATTTTTGGTGCCCCATTGCATCATGTGACATGGTAATTACAATGTTTGGCCACTACGAAAGTTGGTTTCAAATCCTGGCACTCTTCCTTGGGGCTTGGTGTGGTCTACTAGCTGCGAACTATTGGCTTGGTGGTGACTAATGGCCTTGCTCCACTAGCTATGAATGTCATCATGGGATTAGTTTAATACTCCCTAAGAGTGTCTGCGTTAGATTGTACATACGTAAGAAAATGCTGTGTAGTGATAATGCCTGGCAAAAAATTAGCCCATACAACAGCTCTGCCATTAACTCTGCCTTATGCAGCATGTTCAGTTTTTGTTTACACCATCAGTGAGGTGTAAATTCAACAATAAATCTATTTTTGAGTTTGCAGTTTTTGGTGGTCTTTTTGTCTTAAAGATGCCATATGTAAATTGAAGATACATTTAAAAAAAATTCTAATCCAAAATTGAACATTATTAGCTTACGGAATGTTTTTGGCAAAGCTGCTTATTGGATTTGATTAGATTGTCGTGATGGATCCACAGTAACATGGCCACTGTTAGTGTTGTATTGAATCGAACTGCAGATATACCTAAACTTCTTCAACCGACACTTTTGCAGCGGCACAAACGGATTTATTTATCCCTCAGTGTGGGCCAGCGCTAGCAGCAAGAACACAGTTACTAACTCTTTCATCAAGAGGGGATTATAATGCTGGATCGCTGGCGGAGGAAACAAGGCGCAGTGCCACATGACTAATTGGCAAAGTGAAGCCGATTCACTATTGGCCGAATAAACATTCCTCCAGTCACGTCCTGTAGTTCTGCACGTGCCCCAAAATCATGAATCCCAGTTGACTGTCTAACATTAAAATTCCAGTTCCTGCAACTGATATAGACCCTGCACTTATTGAGACCTCTTTTTTTACAGATACAACTCAAAGCATTAATGAACGCTTGGCTCCATTTGAGTATCAGTAACAGTGATTCAGCATGCAGAATGCAATGTTTTTAAGTACACCATGAAAAAGGCCTTCCTTTCTTTAAAAGGTTTTCCTTTCTTTACCTCAGTTTGATTGGAAAGAAGATCACAGCGAAAATGTAAATTCAACTTAGATTACATTACAACGAAATAAAATATACATGACCAAAACAAACTCAAATAATAGCCAAACAAACTGGTGGAGACGGACCCCTTTGATATGCTAAAGAGTGCCATCTGTTGCCAGCAATAACTTAATGTGCTGAGCAGATAGTGCCATCTGATTTCATTACTTTCAAAGTATGTTTTGAAGTACAGGTAATGATCCCCCTCTTGCTCATAACCCTTCGCCAGCACAAACAGGAAGCTGCTTCCTGTTGGTGAACCTGTACTTTCACTTGTTTGATATCACATCAGATAGCGATCGTCTTTGTGGGAGGACAGCAGAAGTGGGAATCATGGCTCTGTGCAGCAAATCACACCTGGAGTTTATCTCATTGCTTCGTTATTCATTTCCAGGGCAAAAGGAGCTGCGTCCACAGCGCATTCTTGCTCAAAAATTGCTGTAACCCCTCCACAGAGATCGATTTAATGAAATGTCATGATTAGGGCTCCAAGCACCAATAGAAATCTGCCTGTGCAACTCATTGCATTATGCAATGAGTTTGGATAATGCATAATGCATCAGCGCACTCCTGACCTGACAGTCCTCAACAGTTTTACTATATCATTATGGACGAAAGAGTCCCATATGATTCTTTTAATTTTGCTAGTCGAGATGCTTTAAGCTCTGAGTGGACTATGTGACTTTAATGTAAACCGTTCATTATTATGATATCGATACTGTTACAAAGTGGTATTGCATGTCTGCGCTGATATACAAGACTGATTAGCCAGCAGTGTGTCTCCACTGACTGTCAGAGCCAAAGACTCATGTACATGAAAACTATATTATTATTCACCACATTAGAACAGTTTTTTGCTAGAAGGCTTGAAATCTAAATGCAGCTCTGTTATTAATATGAGGTTGCGTGCAAGATCACACCAAGCAAAGGTTGAGGAGTGCTATGCGTGTGAGGAGTATTCATGTATGAATGTATGTGACTACAGGACATGCTTATTAGATTGGATCCAGAAAACTTGCATTACACAGCTTCCGTTTGCAGAGAAGTACCATAAATGACCTTCTTGTTGAAATGTGCTGTATGAATAAACTTACCTTCATAGTATTGTATTGTATACTTGTTCATTATTATTGGGAGGATAATACAACTGTAGTACATGAGTACGGTACGGTAGCCTTCTTATATGAAAATAATTCAATTCATACAGAAATGTTCATGATAAAGACTTGGGTATCGCAGGGAAGAAAGGAAAAAAAAAGCACATGCGCAGGATTCTTGTACATTTCGCTTGCAAATTACAATAAAATAAATAAATATAGTTTTTAACCTTGTTCTTGAATGTCAGCATCCGTTTGCCATGACTTCAGCAGTTTGTCCTATTTTCCTATTTGCGATGACAGTAAGCTCACAGTGGTCAAGCACATACTGTGTCCTGCTCAGGGCGAGCTATGACTCACAGAGTGAATCCAGTCTTGGGGTGACACATGGCTAAATGGCTCTACAGTTCCCCCAGCTATGTGTCTGTCTCAGCATTAGAGCTGCTAAGCTGCTCACTGAGCATTTTAGGTGCATACTTGCATCGGCTGCACTTCTGACACAGTTGCAGGAAATGTTGTGAAATGCTGGAACACAGCTGACAAGTTGGGAACACGAATAATGTGAAAACTTAGGTGATAACTGGAGACAGGTTTGACAGGTTCCTTGTGTTGAAAGTGTGAGTTATGGGTACATTTATCTTATGAACACTGATTTTGATAGACGCTAGCCTTGGCTTAAATGTAGAACAAGATGGATAACCACAGATGTATTGGCCAGTGAAGTTTTTGAACATTTACTGCACCATTGTACAGTTCAGTGGATAAGTGACAAGAAATTGCAGAACAGAAATGCTAAACTATGTCCACACTTTTTTTTAACACTGTAATACAAAACTTGTCCTTGTGCTCTTAAATGTTCAACACAGCAGTGTGGCTGTTTGAGTCCATGAAAACTTTTTAGCTTTAATCATGTTTGTGATGATGGTGTAAATGATTGCTGTTGTTCTGAAAGCGGTGATCTGCTAACAACAATGATAATGACATCAATGTTGATCGTAATGATGATGATCATAATGATGATAACAGCGAGGCTGATTGCATGGTATTTTCTTGGTGGCACATTTTTCGGTCAGTGGCTTTGTCATAGTCACATATTTCCACGTCGTGGGCAATAATAGCACTTGAGCTGTAACTGGTCACTGTTCAAGAGTAACTTCGTCTCAGCCCGGCACTAAATATTAGATATACCAATCAGCCACAACATTAAAAGGACTAACAGCTGAAGTGAATAGCATTGATCACCTTATTACGATATAATGTACTGCTGTGAAACCTCGGCTCCTGGCATTGTTGTGGATGCCAATTGACACACACCACCGATCCAAACACCATTAGAGCCCTTCATGGAAAAGATATTTCCTAATGGCAGGGGTCCTCTTAGCAGGACTGTGTGCCATGACAAACCACGGAAACTGCTCAGGAACGGCCCAACGTATGTGACAAAGAGCTCAAGGCGTCAACCTGGCCTCTCAATTCTACAAATCTGGATCAAATCAAGTATCCACGAAACGTCCCAGAATAGGTCTGATCACGATGGCCCCACCTTCAACTCACAGGACTCAAAGGATCTACTACTAATGCCCTGGTGCCAGACACCACAGGCAACCCCTCAGGGGTCCTGTGTCTATGCCTCGACGGGTCAGAGCCAAATCCGATCCACGGTAGGGCCTCCATGGATCTGACTTGTTCGGGCACATCCCACAGATGCTCAATTTGGTTGGGATGTGGGGGATTTGGGAGCCATGCCCATGTCTTGACCTCTAGGTCCCATTCCATGAGGAGTTTTGCAGTGTGGCAGGGCACATTTTCCTGCTGGGGGAGCCACTGCCATCTGGAAGTGTTGCTGCCATGAGGGGGTGTACTTGGTCTGCAACATTTATGGGGTGGGTGGTGACGGTCAGATGGCATCCACATGCCAGAACCCAAGGTTTTCCAGCTGAACATTGTATTGTATCAAAAGGATCAATGTTCATGAATTGACCTGTTCTTTGGCTGACTGGAGTATTTCTGCCTTGTACGTTCAAAGACGACAGTGATTGCGATTAAACTATAAGTAGATTGACACTCAGACATGATATTGCCTATCTGGGCTCATTTGTAATGAATTCAAAGATGGTGAAATGAAAACCTGTTGTCATTTTGCTACAGACACCTGGAATCCAGTTCAAGAAGACCCCCATTTTGGAGACCCTTGGTTACCATTTGCCTCTCAGTGTACAGTGTTCAATCAGGTCAATCAGTGTATCTGAGTATGTTACTGTGATCTGTTTTACTGTGAGGTCTTTGTCAGAAAAGCATCCAAAAATGCATGTATTCAGTAATCCAAAATGTGCCTAAACTGACAGGCAGGGGTTATAAATGAGAGGATACCAGCCTCCTATTCATCTCTTTGC
The DNA here is from genome assembly GCA_900302685.1 of Spondyliosoma cantharus. Lineage (NCBI taxonomy): Eukaryota > Metazoa > Chordata > Actinopteri > Spariformes > Sparidae > Spondyliosoma > Spondyliosoma cantharus. The sequence goes on along the minus strand of OMLP01038955.1, from coordinate 29,213 downwards.
TCCCACTCTCAAGCTAGTATCCACTGCTGCTTTAGTCTGTCAAAGAGCAGTTGCTATGACAAGTGACAGTTTAAAGAAGAAAACAAAAACCTCTAGTCCAATTGCAGGCGACAGTATATAAATTTATAGAGCAAGGCTCAGTATAAATTACAAAAAGAAAAAAAGATTGAGGAGCACCTAATTAAGTCCAGTTTGTGAAATAAGGTTTTCATTAACTCCTCACACACTCTCCTAACTCTCATATAACAACCTGCCCTCAAAAGCAAAGCAGATGATAGCACATCTTCTGAGGAGGCGGATCAAATATCTTGTGCAGATGTTTTTTTCTGAGACTGTACATGGAGTTCATTAGAGAAAGTGTCCCCTGTGATAGTTTGAGATAATACACAAGGCTCTGCTAGTGGAACAGATACGGCTGTGCCACATGAACCTTGAAGAAAATGTATTTTCTCCATGTTGCTGGAGGCTCCCTGAAGTAAGCCTGCGAGAACGTAAAAGCCTTCATAAATGTGTTCAAAGAGACAAGAATTCTGGCTTCCTTATAACTATTAGGATAGATAGTTCTGTCACAGTGTGTAAGTAGTTCACTGGGCTGGGAATATTCATTTTCTCTGGTCAGGACACTGATATATGCTATATTTTTAACAGCAAGGGTCCATTTCACACCCAATGGTTATGTAAAAGCACATAGAATGAACAGCAAACTTAACATGATAATGATATAATGTAAAACAAATAAATTACAGTTATTTTGTCGTGCTCTTTGTTTGGAGCATTTTCACTTTGTATCCACGAGAAACTGAATGCTTTTGAAGACCACCCACTTTAAATGGACATTCACAATTTACTACAATTTGGCCTAATTAATGTGAAATTGACAGGTGCGACAATCTCATTTTTTTTCCCTAATATAGTAATTGTATTGTGATGACAATATTTTTACAAATATGCATCCATTGCCAAAACAACAACATATTTCCCCTCAATTAATTTGTTTTTCTTTTTTATTCAGTCCCCCTGACCTACTTTTGCTCAGCACAATAATTAGCTAAAGTAAAATGCCTCTGATTAGTTTTAAACACCTTTTTTATTCTGCCATCTTTCACTTCTGATTAGACTCCTACATTTACAAAAATGTCATCAGCAACAATTAATTGAGGAAATTTGTTTCATTTATTTATTCGAGCTTACATTCTGCTGTAACCTGTAAGCAGACTGTTGTGTGTTGGTTCTGCAGAGCCTGTCTGTGGCATGAATATTGCATGTCACCAAGAAGGGCTATACATAATGTAATTGTTATCATGTCCTATGTTTGGGGTTACTCTGTGTTTCTCTTGTTTGGTACCACTGGAGACTGTGGGGGGCTCTGGGGTCACAGACACTCACAGTTCTTGTTAACTGCAAGGACAACTCTGATATGACCGAACAATGAGTCGCCATGTGTGGGTTGTCTGAAGGTCTTGGAATAAAATAGATATTGTGTAAAGCCTAAAAGGAATACATAATTCAAAGCACTGTTCTCAAATCTAGACAAGAATTAATGCAGTATTATACAACTCCAGGCAGCGTTCTGCTGTACAGCTGACTGCTGAGGTTTTGAAATATCCATCACAGTAAAATTCCTGCCTCCCCAGTTTGGCTTCTAGTGATCAACGAACTGAAAAATGACACTTGAAACAATATCCTGGTTACTCTAAATAATTCACTGACTTTACTGTCAGCAGTTTGATTTGCAATCAAATGCAGTGCTATCACAAATGAAATTGGGTTCAACTCCATTGTATTTATTTTGTCAGCTGGAGTTTGAAAAGTGAAGGTTGTTTCCTTTAGGATCCATGATGTACGATGGCACAGGGCTCAGCAGTCGTATTTTTATATAGTATACACATCAGTTGAGTGTTGGCAGATGAAGAGGTATTCCGACGAGCAGTGCAGTTGGGTTATTATGTGATGTTGCTGTTGTGCTTTGTCCGTACCACTGCCCTGTGTACAGAACCCGTTTTTTTTTTTGGTTGTCTGAAGGTGATGTGTTTATTTGGCCCTTAAAGAAGATTTTGGACTTATTGAAAATGCACAGCAATTAACACTGTATCTAATATAATGATACCTTTTCATTTATTGATGAAATGTCCTCCTTTTGAATGTGTGGAACTAGATATTCGGATATTTTATATGTTGTATAGTGTCTTTTCTAAATGCTGTATGAAGGAAACTGTACCTGCTTGAGTTTCTTGAAGACATTTCACCTCTCATCCAAGATGCTTCTTCAGTTCTAACCGATGAGTGGGGAGTCGCAAGCTTTACCCCCTTTCGAAATGTTAACCCATACAGAGTCATTGAGGTCACTTGTGAGTCATTCGGTTCAACTCTGTGTGTATATGAGTGTTAGGCTGTCCGAGGAGGGAACTTAGGAACTGGTTCTATATACAATGCAGTCCTAAGTTTCTGCTGGCAGCCTAACACCCATTCAGACATGGACCCAGTTGACCACAACAACTCACACAGTGGCCGGGTGGGTCAACCACTCACATGTGACCTCAACAACTCTGAAACTCAGAAGTCACATGTTACCTCAGCAACTCTGTAAAGGCAACTAGTCAGTAAGCACTAAAGAAGACTCTTGGATAAGAGGTGAAACTTCTTCAAGAAGCTCAAGCAGGTCCAGGAGTGTTTGTATAGCACTTTGATATACCATGACCTGGATGACTGGGAATCTTCACCAACGTGTCTATTGTCTTATAAGCCCATGGGCTGGACACTATAGTGGTACTGATGCTTTGGCTTTCCCATCTTGTCAAATAATGACACTTTGGGAATGAAGTTGGAAATGACAATATTTTGCAAATAGGAGCTTAAATAGTCTATAGTCTAAGTTGTTGGAATGTACATATTGTATAACTGTAAAGCTTGAATTTGATCTCTCTAATCCTTTCCTTTTTGTATTTGGCTTGTATTTATTACATTCAAATAGCTCTCTGTTTTATTTTTTAACACCTGCCTCTAGTGTTGCTGTAAGTGTGAATTTCCCCCTGGGGAAAAATAAAATCTTATTTATCACATTTAATCCTTTCCTAGGTTATTGCCTGACATCTTGGTGCCGAAGATGACTGGACTTGCAAAACGCCGTGTGTTTATTTAGCTGTCACCTCAGCAATAATACTCTTCTGGGGCTCCATAAAACAATGCCTTTGAATATCACAGATGGGAGATGTATATCAGCGGACACCCTCACTTGAGCGGAAGACACTTATGAACTGATTCAATCTGCACACACCGAACAACCACGCACACACATACACACCTCCCACAGCAACTGCTCTTGAGCAAAGTACTGAAGCAGCTTGTTGGCAAACAGCACAAACAAATTTGATCTTACTGAGCAGTCCCCAGGAGAGATTGTGAGTATGAGCATAAATCATGTAACGCTGAAAAAGAGCAAGTGTGTTCGGCAAACAATCCTCAAGTGAATACAATTCAGAGACAAAAAAGATATATGATCCCCCATGGTTCCTATATGATCCTCTCAAATGGATATTCAAATAAATAAATGAAGCTCCAGATAAATATTTGATGCACAGAACAGAGGAAGCTTTGTTATATTAGTGTACTTATTCATATCAGCAGTAAGCTGGAGGCAGTTATCTTTAGGTATGAAATATTAAAGAGGCTGACACTTTGAATCATTTATTATAACTAATGCAGATATGATCTGTTTAATTGCTCCATTTGTTAGTCACTTGTTAAGTAACCCACACACACCTTGTTGACATGGTGTTACATGATTGATTCTTTAAACTTTAAATTGCCTGAGCCTCATTAGCGTTATTCTTAAATACAACAAAACCTCCTCTGATGGAGAAATGTGCAGCGCTTGTAACTGCATAGCGAGTGTTTATTGTGTGTATGCATGTTTACTTTGTGTTGTTTATTCATGTACTGTATGATCTATTATGTATGTTGTAGGGAACTGATTTAATGACCTATATGTGTAATGTAGACATATGCATTGGTTACATCTCTGATGTTCACTGTGCTAAAACTGTTTGTACTGAGAGCAGAGCTTCACTTTCAGACTTAGAGACACAGATGTGAGGTGGAATATGTATAGGAGGCAAGTAAATCAAAGCCTGTGGTTCATTTACATGCTGTGAACTTCAATTAAGGCTGGGTTGCACCAACAAGGGTACATTTGATCTACGATTAGTTCTTTTGAGAGTTTAACAAAACTAGGTTTTAGTCCAGTTTTAAAATTTGTAAGAAAGCAGATTTTTAAGTCTCATTACCAACTTGTCGACTCCTTGGGATGGCGGCCCACTTGACCTACAATCCCAAGCAGAGCTTTGCTGCACAATTGAAATTAAATGTCTGTTTACTCAAACCAGGTTTGCTAATGCAAACAAAGTTAATCAGAGTTTAATCAACATGGAGATTCTACCCAAATGAAAATAAATACATAAATGTAATTAATTTGTGTGCTGTTGGGACCTTGTCTAGAGGCGGGAAAAAATCTTAAAATTCTGTTGCTCTGTACTGTAGGCTATTCCTCAGCGGGCTAGCTAACAGTTACATCATGCTTGTTTTCAGCTTTTTCAGGAGTCTAGTAAAGCTACTGCAGGTGATTTCCTGATATTGCATAATAAAAGTTGTTAAATTACAAAATGATTGATTGTGAACAATGTATAGGAAATTAAATGTGCGTTTTACCAAAGTAGCGGAGCTTTGTTGGTGCTGATCCTTTGATAATAATGTGAGGAGGAAGACAGCCACTCTGGTTACAGCTTGTCACAGGAATGGATGAGCCCTTGTCTTTTTATTGACTTCGACTCAAGACAAACAAGTCTTTAGATAAAGACACCTTGAAGCAGGTAGCCCTGTTGTAAAGGGAAGTTTTGCTCAGTCTATTTAACAAGTTAAAAGTCCCTAAAGTGTAAGTTCAAAGTTAATACTGGATCAGGGTTTATATTGAAGTTTAAAGTTTTGGTGAGAAAGGGATTGAATTTATTCAATGTTTAGATTTCAAACATGACAATCAAGTTTCTCTGCTCACATGAGCTAATATCATGTGCACACACCTGGTTTTTATGTATTTATTTTATGAGAATAATAATACACCATAGAGGAGCTCAATTTCTCACTCTGTCTCCGTCACTGTCTCTTTCAATGCAGCTGATGCAACATCTGCCTTTTTATAAAAAGAAAATAACAGAAAAAAAATGTAGCATTCGAATACTGAATTTTGGCATTGACTACAAGGGCAACGGCAGAAGCTTCAAAACATGGGAGTGTACTCTTGAATGTATTATCCACTAAGTTAAGGTATATTTATGGTTGGGCAACTTAACAAAGGAAAGATTGTGTTTACAGCTAAGCAAAACACAACACTATTTGCAGGTCTGGGAGGGAATGCACACTGTAGTTACCTGCCAACTGTTCGCCAGCCCCACCTCCACAACTTGCTTTCTGTCATGCTACATCAAGAACACAACACTTAGACCGTAAATGCTGGCACTGGACATAAAACATGAAGTCTGGATGTGACAAAAACACCCCCCATGCCCCCCTACAGAACCCCAATTTTACAGAATATACCGCTAACATTTTCCTTTGAGTCAGATGTACTGAGCACCGGAAGCTGTCTTTGTAATTCCTGTAACCTCTTTTGAAGTGGTTACTGCACATGGTAGTCTGCGAGGCAGAGATGCTTATTTACGCCAATTTGTAGAACAATTAGCCAAAAATGGAATCTCTCCTTATAGTCGATGAAAACTGCACAATGCATCCTTTGCTGTATTTTTGCATTTCAAATAAACTTGCAGACACAAACATCTTCCTGCATTTGCTAGCACCTCTCAAGCGTGCACACAAGTTAAATTGATAGTGAACTTCAGCCACCCACTTAAATAAACAAACCAGTCGAGTGAGGCTGAAAGTGAATTTGCTACGCTATGCAGTTTGGTACAACAGCTACAGGGATTTCCAAGGGGACTTCTCTCTGTGTCTGCTCGTGGTTGGACACAAAGAGAAGTGTTTGAGATGGTTTCTGTTGAATTAGACTTTTTCGGGAAAGCTGGGGAAGCTTCAAATGCTCAACGTCCTTCTTGTCCATTTTCCCCATATCTATAATATATATAACGAAAGAGCTGAGGAAAAATGTGTCATGACCAACAGTGTGAGACAGAAAACCCACACTCATATATTCTGTATACCACAATATCTCTTAAACTACTCACAGACGAAATGGCATTGTTTGAGTTGCTGTCAGGTGAAATTACCGCCCTCACAAACATGTTGCCCACCGGTGCCCGTTGTCGCAGTCAGCTCATGCACAAGCAGGTGACTCATTTAAAAATATAATTGGATTTTCAGATTCGACTTGCAACTTCCGTGCGCTATTATCAAGATTTCTTTACTCATTTGTGCATGAAAAACAAATCGACTTATAGCTCCCCAGGCTGAGGAGTGTAACCAAAGCCACAATAAACATCTGTACAATTCCTTCCCCCAAGCCTATATGAGGTTAACAGCACTTGCAAATCCATTCTTGCACTCGGCAGCGTATTAAAGCCAGGCGTTTTTTTCGGTCTGCATATTGTGCATCATTCCTGTTTCCAGAAGTCAATTTTCAGGCACCACTCTAATCCATACTGAGGCCATATCAACCATTGTGGAATGAGTTTTGTTCCAAGCTGATAAGCGAGAGGGTTAACACAATAATCTTGTGCTCAAGCTTAAAGATCTAAAAAAAAAAAAGCTCTGAGATCTTCATTTCCTGCTCGACTGGAAACAAATTAGCACTACAGTGGTCTGAGTATACGCATCCCTGGAAGATTGTTTAAAGCAAATGTTCACGTCTGGTGAGTTTTGCAGGGAGGATAAACCAATTTTAGTCTAAGAGCAACCCTTTCACGGCTGTGGGTCACGGACGTTCTCAGTGGGTCTGTGAGGGAACACGCTGCTCTCACTCAGTGGTTTAAAAATGTAAGAAATGTGTCCTCATTAACCCCATTTTTTCCATGATGTACATCTGAATACCCCGCTCTTGCTCTTACAGAAAAGCTGTCTGAATAAAAGGAAATAGAAAAGTTCATAATAAGACACTAATAGATATCTGGGCAAGAACTGATATGACTTTGCTAAGCAATGTTCAAAAGGCACCAGAAGGGTTTTAATTGTTAACTAGACAATTAGCAGCCCAATATTCTTAGGAATAATATTTAATCGTTGGATGAATACCAAACACAAGATTAAATGACAGTGTTTAGTGTCAATGCTGAAAATAGAAATAGTTCCCTATAGCGAGGTGAAAATAAAATGTGACGCATATTGGAAGCTTCACTTTATGGAAAGGAGGAGAAAAGTAGTGATGGTACAGTGCCAGAATGCTGCCACAATGATTCGGGACACAAATGTCTAATGAAAACTGCTGCTTTTATGAAGGCTGCCTCACATCATTGCTGCCAAATAGGATAGTAGAGCATCTCAACAAATGAATGCATGCCTAGACACCAACAGTGCGCAGGCTTAAAAACAAAGGATGCAAGTGTTTTGATGCGGTGTGAAGGTCAGGGTGGCAGATGGGGTAGCACATTCAAATCTCTTGTGGGAGACTGGCTTTGCAGTCCAACCATAACCATATCTTAACCATAGTTTATCATAACCACAACCTTTCCCTAACATTTGCCACACCATGATAAATGTTATGAGAAGGAATCAAAACTCAGTCTTCTGTGTTCTGTTGGAGTAGGAGGACGTCCTCATCCAAAATCCAATTGGCGTAATTTGCTCTGCTCTTCACTGTTCTTATTTGTTGATTTTTTTTTAGTGTAAATAGAATGATTCTGTTTTTAACTGCCTTTTGAGCCTCATTTTATGCATTACGGACACTGCCATCTATTTTTTTTGACAGAAAACCATATTTGGATGAGCGGCTGTAGCTGGTGAGCAGACATATTGCTACAACCCATGATCGCGACTGGTCAACCACAAGGTAGCAATGCCCCAAAGCATGCTGTCTATATTAAGCTAAGAGGGACAATAATATACAAAATGAACATGAGTATGTGTGAGGTAGACTTAAAACTAGTGATTGAGACCATTAACACATGTTCATTGTTCATTGAGTTAGTAAATCAAGAGAGAAGTAAAGGGATTTTTTTTTTTTCATAACAGAAATCATCTCCATGAGGAGTCAACTCCATGAGGATTCAGCTACACCCATATGCCTGCTGGTCCATTATCACCAGCTGTCTGCCGCGCAATCATGTGGGATTGTTTGACCTACCATACGATGACCAGCGACGTGTTTAGAAAAAAAAAACACAAGGACAATGCAATATAACTCAAGGTTCCCCTTAACAAATCTAATAATCAAATGTGCAGAGGAGGGCAGGGGGTTCACAGGAGGCCTAATGTGTGTTGAGTAATGAGATGGAAGGTTTCACCAGAACATAGACCTCGTCAATAGAGTCTTTTATTCATCTTGATTCGTGTAATACCTGTTGATTAAACACTGAGTGATTCAACTGATGCTCTCCAGTGATCCCTCCTATTTGTAAAGGAGACAAATTAAAGTCCTCCATCAAAATGTGATCAATGCCAGGGAGCCTCTGGCTGAAATGGGCACCGTGGTATAATGAAGCTATAATTCAACTTTACTGCGCGGTAAATGAATGATGAACATTTGAAATAACCCTGGAAGGATTTCCTGTTAACTCATTGCCTCTTTTAGAAATCCATTTGAGAAATTAACCTAAATCTAACCTTTATTGTAGCTACAATATTTACATTATTTAATGTATTTAATTGATGTATTAATTCACTCATTGGTTCAGTGAATGACTGATTGAATGACTGGAGATGTACTGTAACAGACCCTAATTAGGGCCAGTCATGCTCTTCGTAACTGATGTGAAATGACTTTAAGTTAGTTTAATGCAACATTATACTTATATATATACTATCATTCTATTCTCCAAATACAGCAGCTTGGTCTAAAGCGTCAAACTGTGACGCTCTACTTACCCCTCCAGTGTCAGTTTTGCACATTAACTAAGTGTTACATTTTATGCAGTGTCCGGTCATACTTTGAACATAAAGCTTGTTGACAGAAAAATACTATGACACATATTATTATGACTTTTTTTTATGACTTTGACACTTACTCACTGCAACAAATGGTTGCAGTTTGGTTAGGTTTAGGCACAGAAAATAGCATAAGTTTAGGAAAAGGTCATAGTTTGGGTTCAAATAACTACTTACATAAGTGATGTATTTCACATCACATAACTTAAATGTAATCATTTTCGTACGTTCATTTACTTAGGTAGCTTAAAGAGGTAAGGTCAAGCGTATGCCTCATCCAAACACCCCGGTCACCTGACTTCTTGCTCTGCACTAGAGGGGCGCTTTAAGAAGTGAAAAGAGTGCCGACTTCGTGAAACCTAGAGGCATATGATCACGGACCAGGCTGCTGCATTTGACAAGCAGGGAGGGAGAACAGGCTGAAGAGAGCACATTGTCGAGGAACAAATGCCCAGCAGTATGTAAACCATTTAAATAGCAAACACAAGTGAGCTACAACATGAAAATACTGCTCTATATACAATAGGAATAATAATCTGAAAATGTGATCTATTCTATTAGGATAAGTACATTGCAATGCTAATGCGCCTGTACTGTCAATTAAGTAAAATTATGGATGCAGCACTTTTACTTGTTAAGCAGCGTATTTTTACAGTATGGTATTGCTATTTGTACATTAGTGAAATATATTTACTCTTCACCACTGCCTTTTACTGACATCACAATAAAGTGACTCTGTGGACGTTCTCCTAAACAAAGTTAGATTTTCATTCAATGACCCCACTCATGAAAACATTGCTCCACAGCACTACTAGCGCTCAAAAAAAAAACACGGGGTGCCTTAAATGTGTGTGTGCTAACAGCAGCGCTTATTATGGGGCCTTTAAAAGTAATGCATACATTCAGTTGGAATTCTTATATTATTTAGTTTATTTGTCCATTTCTTTGTGTTCAGTAATGTGATTACATGACAAGAATCTTTGTTGATATTGATGCTGGATATCAGGACAAAACACAAAATACTAATCAAGTCTACATTCTATCTAGCAACGTAATACAGCGGTTACCAAAACATTACTGTAGGTTAATGACAGTTTTCTCCTCCTGATGAACTCCTGATCCGTCAGACTGAGCGAACAGAATATTTAACTTTGATGCGGTACACTCCCCTCATTCACACGCAGGATGATATTGCCAACCTTTTCTGGTTGCCACATACAACACAACACCGAGGCAAAGTCAAAATGCAACATTGCCGGTGATTGGAAGTGTTTAGCAGACAATGGCTTACTTCAACAATAACTCCCTCGCTGAATGGATGCCACATTATTTTACACCAACAGGAGGAAATGTGTTTGCTCTCGGCTAATCTTCTTGAGGTTGCTCTTTTCCAAACTACGGCTTTCATACTGTCACCTGCCCCAAATACATATGAATAAGGACTCAGACTTTTCACAAAGGCAGCTTTGGCATGCATCAAAAGTTTTTAATAAGATACGTTACCTGCAAGGCACCCCATAAGTGACTGCAGCACCAGCAGTTTCCATAGCAACATCATCTTCAATTCTGTAGGGTCAAAGTAGTCTCACATCCAATCACAAACGTATGGAATCCGATTTGCACCCCTCTGGTTTCCCCGTCTGTGGAAAAGCAAACAGGTGAGATGAGCGGTGGAGAAGTGGTAAGGTTCTCATTAGCTGCGCCTTTGAACAAATCTGCCTTTGTTGTTTCCCGCTCGGCATTGTCATTTCACATAGGGTACGACACAAAAAGACAGCAGATATACAGCGAAGTGCACTGAGACAGTGTCACATATTAACCACATTAATGGGTGAACTGAACTTAGCCTGTGGTTTCACAACAAATTGTTTCAATCATTTCAATCACAGCAGACAAGTTGTATTAAACTATTTATTAATGTATTTGTTTTTTCAGTTGTTTTTTGTTTGTTATCATTAAAACTAGTCTTCATCTACTCCAGCTGTTTAGGAGAATGCCGCAGCACTGTTGTGCCGTGAAGCTCCTGAAATTTCTTTGGACTACGAAACTTCACCCGGAATGAATTTTCATTTTTGGGTGAACCGTTCCTTTAAGTCTTTCAATCTCCCTTTTAATCATCAAATCAACAGTGCAGAGTAATACTCCTGTTCACACCTTCCTGAAAGTCACTCCGCAGGAAAAAAAGAAAGAATAGGTTTCAGTGCTTTGCGGACGGTGAGCGCGTGAACACAAAACATCTCATACATTAATTTCCATATCTGCAGCAGCTCTGGGGACAGCAACTTTTAAGTCGATATGAAAGCAAATCCACTCCTGTAAGTTCTCTCACTGTAACATTGTTCTCGCTTGAAGCCTCGTAGCTTTTTATGCTCACAAAAGAGCAAAGCCAAGTGATAAAAAAAACAAAAACGCTGAAACATCTAGAAGAATTTCACAATATTTTTTTTTTTGCACCTTTTCCTCAACACAGACAATATCTCCCTGGAGTGAGAATTAAAACTAGAAAGTTTGTTGAGTGGCAGGAAGGTAGCAGCTGTCAGCCTCTCAAACCCCAGCAACAGGAGAAAAAAAAGCTAAGGGTATGAATGAGGCTGAGGTGAAGAAGAGAAGAGACTGTCAGTGCTCATGAAAATACTTAATAATTCTAGTCAAAAAAGGAACCCCAGTGTTATGAAATTGTTTTGTTGGAGACTAACTTCTCACTGATATATGAGAGTAGGTTTTGACACATTCATTATGTTGATACAGCGCCTGCTATACCGGGTACAAAAAAGAGAATTTACAGCACATCCCTTTTTTTAGTTTTGCACCTCACCAAAACACTTGAGCTCTACAGGTGAGTGTTTTATATTGGTGTTTTAGATGACTCAGAAGTGCCATCATTTGGCATGTGAATGGATCCCGGAACATGTTCTAGGACAAATCTTATGAAGGGTAAAGTCATGTCAAAAAACAAGACTTGCATCCAACTCCTACAAAATTGTCCCTCCTGTTGTCTTGTTAGCTTCATGGCACAACATCGAAGGTTCTAAACAGCAGGCTTTTATATGTAATTTCTCAACAAATTCATGGACTTCATGGACTCTACACTACACTGTTTTTGGTAGGCTAGAGTAACCTTTAAGAACCTTTAAGATATTTTGCACACTTACCACCTACTTTTTTACCTCCATCAAAGGATCATAAAATCAGTGTCCACAACTTTAACTGCATTATGTTGGTTTTATTGCATAGTTTTAGCAAGGGCAAAGGGTACAGCTCATACTAATCTCAATGACTATCAATCATCATCTAGAATACCTATTGCTAAAAACTCACAACTAAGTATATGATAAGGAATATAAAAAGCCGATGTTTAGGCTGCCAGCGTAACTGGATAAACTCCGTCTGATGTGTTCATCCAAGGAAGGAGTGACAGGAAGAACCCTGTTCTCTCCGTGGTTCTCGTTAATATACTGTTTTGGATTGGTCCCCCTTCACATCTCTTAGACTCTGAGCACGTCATACACCAGGAATGAATGTATTTGCACAGTGCTCCGGGGACTGGCTTCATTTATTTCCTCATAAGGACATCTTAGCTCGTCTCTCCACTCAATGACTAATGGTCTGGTGAAATCTTTGCACCGTCATCGTGATACTTCAGCTTTCTCAACCTCGGCTTAGTACAAGCACGTATTAACTGATTAATTTCTTCATTTTGATTTTAACTGTTTCTTATTTTCATCATGTTTTAGCTTCACTGCTTTCATTCTGATCGTGACAGAATCATTACTTTGGAAGGGATCTTATATATTTCTTAATCATTTCTTAATATTTCCTAATCTCATTAGGACCAAGTATAATGTGCTTTATACTTGCAGATTGTGCACGGCAGGAGTGTATGGATCTCAACTTTTCTGTTGTTCCTTCACCAGTAGGCTATTCGTTGCCCCGCGCCCATCACATTTATTGAGCATTTAGACCAAAAACAGCATTTAAACAAAAAACAGTTTTGTGCTGTGACCACACTGCGCTTATGGTCTGGTTAGGTTCATCATGATCACACTGAGCTAAAAATACACGGCCCTGTCTATACAAACACGTCCGGAAATTGTCACAACGTCCTGCTAAAAATGTGGAGTGTTTTCACGCTTCCAAATTCCAGCTGTTACCAGCTTGTCAGCCTTCTGCCTTATAGCTGTAATGTCACCACCATCACCTCTGCCTCCAGACGTAAAAGTCAGCTCATGTATATGTGATGTGATTATGATATCATGTCTTTGTAGAAATGTCAGCTGCCAAACGAAGTCGAACTTTAAGTTGCATTTCCTTGCATTTGATGTATGACGTATGTTGATTTTTGACAATAAGGAGGGGCGCGGTGGAGCTGTTTTTTAATGCAATGTGCTAACACTTTGTTTACATGGGTTTACGGTCTTCTACTTCTCTTATTTCATTCCTTACTTTCTTTTATTATCTCTTACATCGTCCGTTATGAATTATTTTTATTATTCCCATCGCTAAATCTTTTCAAATCCATCGCAGTCACCGACTGCCAATATACATTACCGCCAAGTGTATTCTGCACCTGTATGCTCATAGTGTGAATATACGCTCTCACAAAAAAAGCAATGGCGGAACTCTCTCTGTTAAGCGTCGCTCTACAGTGCCTCTGGTCGTTAAACACTACACAAGGTACATTTAATTTTCCATTCCCAGGCTGAACATTACACTTTTTTTTAAACTGTGGAACCAATTTGATAGGTATTTGGTTAACAGGGGCTGTTGAGTAAAGTGGGATGTAAATAGGGCACAGTGAAGGGAGGCAGATGCAGTTTGCCAGCAACTCTGAGGGAAGAATACAGAATAAGTTGGAGGAAAATGTCAGAGGCTGCCTCTGGAAAAGCTGCACTGATGTACGAATTAAAGCAATACAACCAGTTCAGAAGCGAAATCTACCTTTCGCTGAGCTCCTCTAGGAAACAAGCAGCATTAATCTAATGTCTCCTGGGTAAAAATATATTTAAAGAGCTGAGGCGCGTTCGACACAAACCTCACCAAAATTACAGCTATCTGTGTAATTTCCCTACAGCGGAGAAGCAAAGAAGAACTCTGTTATTCCACCCCTGCTGTGATTCAGCATAGACAGCACAAAGTTTAAAAAACACAGCGAGAAAGAGTGGAACAAAGACGCTGAAAAACACATCCAAAAGGCAAGTGAGGCTGTTTGAGTAGACCACGGTTCCATTAATCTCAGATTCTTTACCTTCCAGCTCTGTCTCCTGTCTCCACCTACGGAAAAAGAGGCCTTTAATCTCGAGACGTCATATATAGAGGGTTGTCAGAGTCTGTCTTGGGTACATCAATGGTCTAAGGCTGTGCTTTACTCCTAGAGAGTAGTTTTATGCATATTAAAGTCTTGTAAAGCCCTCTGTGTCTTATGAAAGTGCCAGGCCCAGTGCCTATTAGGCTAATGCCTGTTTCGTCTGCTGTGTTGGTTTGTATCTATGTGGCACGGTGCAACCTCGCCAAGGTGAAAAATCCAGTTAAAGGGCACAGCGCGTACTCATAGGCTGTGGCAACTTTTGATAACTTCTTTTCCTCCACTGTGTTAAGATCTATTTTTTCACTGTCACAGTCATGCTCGAGGCCCCCCCTCCCCTTTTTCAACTCGACCTGATAAAGCACCCCAGCAGCTAAAGATAACACACTACTGCGAGCCTCGCAAACCCGCTCTTGCCTATTACTGCTGTAATCCATTTAGTTACTTGATGCCTGGAAACTGGAAGTTGATACATGTACATTCCAGCTGAGCCTCGCTAACAGAGGTACTGAGGTTTGCAAAGCTTACTAATGCCTGTAAAGTTACTACTGTGACGCCAATTATGACACATTCCTCTTTCATGCTCATTTGCAAGGACTATTTTAGAGCGAACAAGAGCAAAGACGACAAAAGGAAAATAAAAACAAGGTTGACACTGTAATTGGAGTGATACTTTGACCCACGGAATAATTGAATTCATACAGCTGTTAGTGCAGAGAGAGCAATTAAAAGATGCAAATAGGAAGAAAGGATAAGTGGTTATCTTAAGGGGACACTAAGGCTGGAAACACAATTTGTTCATGCATTGGTCAATTTTTTTAGATCTCGAGCTATTTTGCCTCCATGACACGATTTCTTTCAGACTAGTCAAGAGAAAATGTCCAGAATACCCAAAAAGGTGTTTGTTTTAGCTCATATGTATATATGCAAATGAGTACATTTAATTAAATTGGCTTATTTGCATATTATAAGATAAAATACAAGAAAACTTACTAATACAAAAAAGATTTGTCCCAGTGTAAGTAAACAACAGGGGGAGATTAATGATGACATATATAACTTAAAAATGTATCCAATTCATCTGGAGAGTCTCCCCTTAAATTCATGTCCACACCACAGCCACTGTTAGAAACAGTACAATTACCACTACTGCAGTACCGCTAATGCTGCTGCAGCTACCTAAACAATGCTGCCACTGCTCACTGTTCATGGGTCTGGGCAATTCAATAAAACTTTATTTCCAATGACAGTTTTTGATTTCAAGCATGGAAACAAGGTAATTAAGATAAAATGAATATTGTGCCACCGTTTCGCAATGATGAGTTTTGCAATGTTTTGTCGTAACATCTCACTCTCCCACCTGTTACACGACACCATCGTCCCTGTCATACCCTAAAAAGTCTGCAGAGTCTAGACTGAATGACTACCGCCCTGCGGCTCTCACCCCAATCCTGGTAAAGTGTTTTAAGAAACAGGTTTTATACCACATCAAAGACAACATCCCTCTCAGCGTGGACCCTCACCAGTATGCTTTCAAAACCAATGGATCCAAAGAGGATGCTGTATCCACTGCCCTCCACTCAGTCTTCAAACACCACAGAATAAGATGCTGATATAGACCACAATAATTGTGATAAGGAATTTTACCATAATCACACATCCCTGGTTTCTTCTTCTACTACTACTACTAATTATAATAATAATAATAATAATAATAATAACACCACAATTATTTTGTAATGCCGCTATTCTGGTATTTCCTGCTGTAATAATTAGATTCAGAATCATTCAAGCATCAGATACTATGGCAGGAATATCCTGCAACTGCATGTGATATAAGGAAATTATGCTGCAGGGTATAAGGGGAGGACATAATCAATGTATTCAGCCAGTAATAAATTACTAGAAAATTGAAATATTGATAGAGTTTTGCCCATCATACGGTTAAATCTTGATTGGATTATTCATGTGCAAAATGAGGACATTAACCACAAATGTAGACACTGGACCTTTTAGTGATTACACTGTAGTTGTGAGGTTTTTCTGCACATTGTATCACATGAAAGGTAGTTTTAACTAGCTACTGAAAATTTTGAGCAAAGACGTTTATGCATTTTTCCAACTCGCTTTTTGTTTGCTGTTTTTGTACCCATCGTGCACATACACCTCTTTTGTTTCTCTCAACATCAGTGCACTGTTCTCCATCCGAAATTTGGTGGTGAAGAGTCGAGAATCGATCTATTACCAAAGCTTGTTCCAAGAGGAAACTGATGTCTTTGTGCAGGAGGTGCAGGATCACACATGGAATTAAATTAGACGGAAGGAGATAACACGTTTGGTCAATGTACTGCACTGGTCCTGAGAGATCCATCGTCCAATGTTCAATGATATCAGGGCGTAGAGCCAAACACAAGTAGTGGTGATCGAAGGGACGGATCAGCTTTAATAGAGGTGTGTCCTTTCTGCCATCTGTAGATGCAGCCACCCTTATGACTCTAATGCCTTGCAGCATTTACTGATTACTTTTTGTCTGATGACAATCTCACCACAGCCACATGAACAATGGAGGAGTCAAAGCAGTTATCATTCACTTAACAGAGCAGGGAAGCTTTTAAATGAAACCTGTTCATACAGGTTTCGCACACACGAGATGTGCGAAAAAGTACAAAACATAAAAATACCGTTTGTTTGTGACACTGTTATTATAAAATGGTCAAGGTGAGCTAAACTACCGACAGCGGCTTCCCGCCACACAAGATCACAAAAAAAGAATTCAAATCGAACCTATTTAGCACAATTGCTGCTGTATTTGAAAAGAGCACATCCATGGGCAGATGAACGACGTGTAATGTACAAAAGCATGGGCAAATATATTTACAGAGGCAGCCTTTACTTTCATAAATCAACCAAAATGATCTGAGTCTTTAGGACTAAAGGAGGCCTACGAATATTCATGTTTGTGATGTGTACTCTGTCAAATTTTACTTTTACCATGGCTTATAATTATTTTTCTGTTAGTCACCAATTCCATTAATCATTTCAGCAGCGCACATTTTCCTTTGCCTTACACAGAGTGAATCAGCTGCACTTAATCTCAGCTTTGATCACCAAAAGTGTGCACATTTAATTAGAAGCTGGCATTTTTGCAGACACTGGGCTTCATGCAGAGCAGGGTCAGATACCAAACCTGGAGTCCTTGTTAACTCTGAGAGAAGCATACCAGTAGAAAATTTCGAGGACCTGTAATCATGTTGGTAAAAAAGGAAAGGTTTTTCTTTTTATGATCTCTGTATAGTGTGGACCCTTGGCAGGCAATATCATTTTTCTTGTCAGTCAAGCCACGGCGCATTCAAGCTTACATACAGTCCTTTGGTTTGAAGAAGTGTGTAAGCCATTGGATCCTTCAGCACAGGGTCAAGTGTTATATTCAAGTGGACTTTCATCATACAGACTTTACGTACTCTACTTAATAAATAAAAGAATAATTCAGCATTGGCTTTTGAGTTCACACTACACAAACAGCGGTCTCCGACCATGTGCTTGTTTAACTGGACCATCAATCCCTCGACCTCCTCCCTTGTCTTGTCGCTCTTTATACTACGATGCCTGACTTCCTCCGTTGCTGCCATATTAATTATTACGACTGCTAGAGGCTGCTGCCGAACAAGAAGTGTATATATGGGTTCTTACCAGCGAGGGTGACCTGTTCTTTTCCTTCTCTATCAACAGTTATTCAACCAATTTAAAAAAAAACATAATCCCAATACACAAAGTTTACCAAGGCCATTTCACTTGAAATAAGAACCAAATTCTCTCCATGACCGAACCCAATAGCTGACAATGTTTACCTGATCGAATGAATTAATGCAACAACACAAATACATCTACACTCACAGCACTGACTGTCATATAAGCCACTTTCAACAGTTAAACTCAGGGCCATCATCAATAAAGCACACTCAAGGTCCTTGTACAAGTCTTTCTGCTGTGTATTCAGACCACTGCTGATGTGGGTGGCCCTCTGGAACACTTCTGAATTGGAGAGCGACTTTTTCCTACTGTATCAGCCTGCCACATCTTAAGGGCTAGTTCAATGTTGAGAACTCATCAAAGAAGAACTGAGCTTTAGCTTTAGTGAAGGTCTTGACCAGTGTAGAGAAACACACAAATATGCCGCTTTTCTTTTCATTTTGTTGAAGTTTTTCCTTGGTATGTAATTTCTTTCTGTCCCGTAAATATAGGTCAGCAGTTTTCTGGTGCAGACGGTCTGGAAATTTTTTATTATTGGACTGACAATCACATTCAAATTGTTCTGAAAACCTGTCAAACATTTCCCAAACCATTTCCTTTTACCAATAATGACACAAAGACCTTTCAAAGACTGTGATGAGTGCGACCCACAGTACAAACACACTGTGCTGTTTGAAAGCCGCATACTGTACTATGTACTGTTCAAAATGTCTATTGTGTATTTCTGTGGGTATGCACGTAGCGGGATATGGCAAAAATCAATTAGAAAGTTAAAGACAATCAAAGATTTGAGATCGTTTGAAGTGTTTTTGAAACTGAAATTAGACAGGCCTCAAGGTCAAGTGATTACACCTTTAGACAGAAATAACGCAAACGTGTTTTTCAGAATGGCGGATTAGAGGCCAAAGACTAATTGAGGTGTATCACACAGACACACAGTGTATATACAATTACAATCTGATATTTCCAGCCTGGATGAAACAGACACAGTGATGACATAATGACCATGTAAAGGCTGGGGAGACTGGGCTTGATTGACCTTCCCTTTATATGGAACTGGTCCCCGTCATATGATTGTCTGGCACAAACAGTGTTGAGGTTGAATGGATTTGCGTTTTTCATTTTGAACGAATACATTCATCTATTGTACAGGAAATATAAAAAGGCATTATTTTTTGTTCTTTTTTGCATTGTCCTTGGATTAAATGGATGAACCAGCTAATTGCACTTTGATATAATGACTACAGAATCTCATTTATCTGACGCACAGACATCTGAAATGGTCTGCTAAACAAACAGTGCCGTCCTGGAATGCCTAATTATTTCAATCGAGAAAAAGAAATGAGATTTTGAATACCTATACTTTGCATTATCTGCAGTTCTAAACAAATGTATTTCACTACTTTACATGAACATGATGTTCTTCATAAACGTAGTAATGCTCATTAGGGAGTTTTCCCGTGCTGGATGCAAAACAACAAAGTCTTTCAGGGACTTTAATCAGCAACAAAAGGCAAATAATGATAATGACCAGAGACGCCAAGCCGTAACTTCCTCATTTAACAATTAGAAGACATCCATTAAGCAGCTGCAACATGTGTTTGTTTACCAACCGGCACTTCACAAGATTCCTACTTCAAATCTCTTTTGCAGCAAAGAATTCATGTAAAATATGATGTTGTTTGTGAATGAGGATAAAACAGCCTCATCATGTTACTCTGACTGATTACATTCAAAAGCCGATACCTGTATAAATGTTGTGACGTACTTTGAAACGGTGCATGGTGACGAGTTAATATGTCCTTTGGGTTGTTGTTCAGCATTCTCCAGATGCTTTTGGTACAGTGAAGGTACCCTCGAGCATGACTGACTGTAGTGGTATTTAGACATTCAATTGTGTGTATGAAACATAATACTAACGCGAACATGCGCAGGAATTTTATCTTTCAACACATAAAAGGTAAAACAGATAAAAGGAGACCAATTTAGCTGTTTTTTTTGTTTGATTTCTTTCCTTCAGTCTTTTATATAGATATTCATAAATTAATAAATGGTCTTGAAAGTTAAATAGCCCAAAGTCCCCCCCACCGGAGCTCCTCTCTCCCACAGAAAACACTGCTCCTGAAGTGGCAGAAAAAAACACTTTGGTAGCCCCGCCTTTAATTCTGTGACTCCTTGACATCACTATGTCACGCGGTAAAAGTGAAGCAAACTTAAAGCTGAAAACACGAGAGAGGCGATCGGAGATACGGTGAGTTGTGCTGGCTCAGGCGTGTGCAAGCTGCCCAATCAGAGCAGACTGGAGGGGGGCCTTAAAGAGACTAAAACAGAGTGTTGCAGAGGGAGAATACAGTGCTGCTGTACTGGACAGTTGTAGGAAACCAGTGCATTCTTTGAGCATTAAAGCATGTGAATATTTGGAATGTAATCTTGTTTTGATTTCTCTGTTACAACATGCCACATTATGTTGAACCAATGTGATGGCGACCGAGCAAAGCTCATCCTCTAATGAAGACTGGGGATGGAAAAAAACAATAAAAATGGACCCGTGTGAGGATATACTTTTTGCGTATTTCTCCTCGTCACAATTTAACTGAACTTGATGTGTAAATTAAGTGGAGTACGGCTCAAACCTTCTGTAGTGCGTGATTTAATAAATCACACTAGTTAACTATTCACTGAAAATTCCACCTCTGCTGCCAGTACAAAATGCTATTGCAATGTACCAGCTCATCAAAATGCCATTTGAACGAGGTGTTGATTTTCATAATTCCAGTGCCTTTTTTTTCCCCTCCATCTAAATTATTAAAAAAATCACCTTTGATTAAGAAGAATTCCCCTGCGAAGCAACACAAAACCACTGTGAATAATGTGACCTCGCTTCTTCATTTCCATCTCTTATCCTAATTTACTCTTCTGATTCAAAATAATCCTCTTTCTAACATAATCAAGACGCACTGCTTTGTCTGGAGCTCCGTAAAACCCTTTGTATGCCCCGCTAAGCTCGTGAGGAGGAAGACTTGTAGTTTGAGAGGAAATACAAGGACGAACCGTCTCTTCCTTTGTTATACGAGAGTTTAAAGGAGAATGCCACTACGTGAAAAAAAACAAAAAAACCCTCCTGGTCTCCAACTTCACCCAAAACCTGTGACCGAATCAGGAACAGCTTGTGCTGCTGCGTGCATTTATCGAAACTTGTCGGTAAAAAAAAACAACACAGTGTTAAGGGTATATTTGTAACATTCTTCTGAGTCATCTCAGTCCATCTATTCAGTCCTTTAATCTTGAATCAGACAAAGAAAAACAACAATAGCCTGTGGGGAACGCGTTTTTTTTATCGAGCGCTTATATCAAACCAAATGAGAGCGGAAAGATGGCTCCTACACAACAGCCACACCCAGTGGAGCACAATACACCCCTGAAACGGTGCACTGGCAGATCTTTTTTGTATCCACATTTCGGTGACTCTTACTATCAAGAAGAATTGTCGGCTTCAGATTGCTTGAAAGAAGATGTTTGCAGGCCTTATATAAGTGCATTTAATAATGCAGCACTCCCAGTGCTCAGATCCCCCCCTGAAGTTAGCTGCTGTGTGGCGTCGCTCTTATTAAGCACTCAATTAAAGCCATTCCCAAGGAGAGGCCGTGCGCAACAATGTTTGAATTAGAAAGCGTTGCAGGCTCAGACAGTCGGTGAAGACTCACCCCAGAGGACCGCGGTGCCTTGAAACCAAAGGCCTACAGTGACAGAGCATCATAAAGCATTGCTAAAGCAGATAAATTATTCTAATATGATTGGCTTACAAATAGGGCATTTACAGAAACCAACGAGACCAGACAAACAGCAGGAAACGGAGCTGTCTCAGTGAGCTGTTTGGATCCTCGTTTCCTTCAATCTAACTATTAAAACTGAACAGGGATGTGGGACTAGGTAGACAACACCGAGGAGCTCCGCTATATTATCGTCAAGTGTACTCCTCGCTGACAGCTGCGAGCTCCCAATTCACAGCAGTGTGCATACAATGACTTTTGATGGCGAAGACGGGAACGTATTTTTATGTAAATTACACTTATTCATGACCTTCCTTTGAATCAATTAGGCAACGATTCCTCATCTCTCAGAAGTGAAGTACACTAGAGGAACAGTGGGCGGATGACTCTGCATGCACGCCCGGCACAGATAAAAGATTTTGTTTCAGTGAAATCCAGTCTGTTCCCGTACAGGAAAACATCAAAACTGGAGCCGACTAATTTAAAAGGAGCTGCGTTTTGAAGAAGTTCCTTTTCCTCCAGTAATTGTGTTTTTAACAGAAAGAAACCAAAATGCGCAAAGTGGTATCAGCTCGTCGCCTCGCAGTGTGTTTCTCTACTTGTTCCGTCCAAGCTGACTCTATACGCCACCGTCGCTTTGATACAAGCGCAAACAACATTCATCTTTTTCTGTATCTGCTCATTGACGGTCTCACGCTCACTGTGATGCAGCCTAATCATAGCAATCATATCTTTTTTTTTTTTTTTTTTTTTTTTTCTTTCCCAAAGAATAAACTTGTGATTTTCCATCATCCTGCTTGACAGGACAGATTTCTTCACCACTCGCAGCTCAGCTTGTCAAACAGCTCCATTATTGTCAGATTCAAACAAGTAATGCACGGCATACATAAAACCACACGGCACTCCG
>OMLP01038954.1:6444-25074 GCA_900302685.1 Spondyliosoma cantharus | reverse complement strand
TCTCTCTCTCTCTCTCTCTCTCTCTCTCTCCCTCCTCATACTGTGCTGCTGGCTTGCTATATGACTTATATCTTATAATTGGTAGCTACTACTGATGCCTTTACTGACTTCTTCTGATATGTTTTATATTTGTAAGACACAACACCAGCTGTCAGTATTGTGCTCTATCGAGTGTAGCCGATCTCAGCAACCACTATACACATCACAGACAGTGAAGCTAAACTGGAAACAATGAAAACAATTATAACAATAAAAAAAACAGAAACAACTCCTTTTTCGATAATTTTCACATTTTCTTTTCCTTTCCTTTGGGCTTATAAATCTGTCTATTTTTCCGGTGGCAGATGTCCCACATCGGGGTGTGATGGAAGTGGTCACATGACGAGCAATTTCGCCTCACATCGAAGGTGTGACTTCCTTTTATCCTGGTGGATTCTAAGTCTATTTCACTTTATTGTTTTCAGCTTACCTCGAATATGCTGTCAAACACCTGTAGGCAGAATGCATCTCTCTTATTTGTTGACCCTTTGATAGGCATTATGACATCCTACACAAGAATATCATGAAGTGAGAAAAGACTAAAATAATTAAGAAATTGGATACATGCTAAACCGTGGGATAAATTATTTTCTCAATATGCTGTGTGTAAAGTAAACTAATAAGCTGGTGTTAGTCAGTCCTCCTGGCCATTTCCACAGAGCAATGTAGACTAAACATTTACTATTTAGGGCAAAAGACTCAAGCATAATTGCATAACTGCTGCAGTTTGAGGTGAGTCTGCAAGGCCTGAATGATATCAGTCTGGGGGCTGACCCGGGTGCATGTTCATGGGTTTTCCGCTGAACAAGCTCAGGATTCCGACTAAGTTGTCATCTTTGAAAACAACTTACAATTTACATTTTTTTATTCAGTCCTAATTGAATATAAAGCCGAGCTGACCATGCATCATAAAGAGACATACCTGTTATTACCTATGAATACAAATACTCAGAGGGTTAACTTATTTAAATCGACTCCCTTCACTTGCACCATGGCTTTTTGCATTTCCTCGTTGATATTTTACGTGTGCATGTGTTTTTCTGTCTTTGTATACAAGTGTGTTCTGAGTTATTATTTTGTGTTACAGTGGTTGTGGTGACTTGTCATCTTAGTGTAACTAATGTTCCAATGATATATTTTTCAGTCTCTCAGGTTGTCCTTTAGCTGATAAAAGCATTCGAAGTATGCTGGCCAACAACGCGCAAGAGCTCAAGTAAGGCGTGTGATGACTCACTGATATATGTATAATTTGTATTTCTTGCTTATTCCTTGCCTAGGGTAAGGTCAGCCTTACTGATGTTAGTGCACATAACGGCAAAATGTTGCAACATAAAGCACAATATGAATAATAATGAGGAAGTGAATATTAACTATGGCGTCAAGAGCAATCTCACTGCTTTCTAAGGAAAACTATTTTCACTCTGGTGATATTCTATATTTTTCATATTGCCAAAAAAGAAAAGACTCTTAGACCTAACTAGCAATACAATGATCCTGCTAACAAGCATTGTGTGTGTGTATCAAACCCTGCCATCTTTTCATGTGCCATAGACCTCCAGTGTTTCCCAAAAACTATTAAAAACACATCAATGATCCACGCTGTTGCACTGGATGACGTGTTCCTTTTCTACCATGAACACACACTGGTTTGTTTTCACATATGCACCATCCTGATGGCCCAAAAACTCTCACCTCACCTCTTTCACCCACCAGATGTGGATTAATCCACTGCTGAAAATAGTATGCAAGAAATACTTTAACTTAAAAGAAATGCAAAAAATGTAAGTAGGTTTGCTACAGTGCCCAACTGTTTTAGGAAATTATTTTGTCTTGTTTTAATAAAACTATATACATTCATCACCACCCATTTTGGTCTGAATATATAGTTAGATTTAGGTTTAAGTCAGTAGTAACAGCTGAGTGCTGTAGAATGGGTAGGGAAATCAGAAAGTATGCATCAAAGGATTTCTGACAGTAAGAAAATATACTGTAAAATATTACCAGCCTTAATCCTTTTTAATCTATTAATTATAAACAATGTGGGACATACATTGAGTGCCAGGGGCTCTCAGGCTCAAAATCAAATATTGAAGGTCTCAAAAACTATTAAATCTATGTTTTTTTTAAATCAATTTGACATTGAAATCTTGAAGTCTCAGCAATACATTCTACACATACATGAATTCATTTAACCTCCAGCCTCACTGCTGTATATCGGAATGACATGATTTCAGTCCAACAACACAAAGCAGTCCATACTCAAAAATGCATATTTATCCAAAGAATAAATATGCATTTATGCAGTCTTTAAATAGATAGATAAAAAAAAATAATAATAATGACAATTAGGCTACACTACATATGTACTGTTGCTGTAGACCCTGAGCCCCTCTTGTGTTTTCTGCCCCAGGTGCCCGACACCAGGGTGCGATGGTTCGGGACATATCACTGGCAACTACGCCTCACACAGAAGGTAAAGCACACATACATGACTCAATTCCCTGTTCTCAATGTCCCTCTTTTCTGTCTTATATATAGTTCATCTTACCTTGCTCTGCTCACGCACACACACTCACACACACACACACACACACACACTCACACATGCTTTATGCTTCAATTTTGTCTCACTGTCATTTATCTGCAGTCTCTCAGGGTGTCCACGGGCCAGGAAAAGTGGAATAAAGATCATCCACAGTAAAGAGAACAAGGAGGACCAGGAGCCTATCAGGTACAGTACAGACAATGATCATCAGTCTTCCGTCTCCCTTTAAAACTGTGATACTGAAATTCTTCCTCCTGCTACAAGCACTGCTCACTGTTCACCTTTTAATTTACATTTCCCATGTAGAATATAAAACATGACATATGAATTTCCTGTCCCAGTTTACTATTAAAATGATCCAAGTAAGCTGTAGGAATGAGAACAGAAGAGACATGTTTTGTTTTCTGATCAGTACAATACTCTTAAATTTAATTAATAAATTGGTATTAGCTCTGACAAGACAAATTTGGTATAGGTTTTAACCCAAATCTAAAGGTGCAGGAGAAACTTCAGAAGAGCAGGGTTGTTACAATTCAGAGAGTGGAGATTCTGCTGTCTCTGGTGAACTCTTGCAGACACATAGGTGAGGAAAGACAGAGAGGGAAGGATAGAAGCTGAGAGAGATTGATTAGACTCTACCTAAATCCTACAATGGGCTCCTCTGGTCTCAATCCTGCAGCTGCATTGATTTCTCTGGTGTTGCAGAGCACAAATAACACATTTTGGCTATTTTTGATCTTGTCATTCTGTTGGATTCTCAGGACAGTTTGCCACAGGTATATCTGTCAGTGTGCTCTGTTGATGTTAAAATAAATACAATATACTGAATGTACAATTTGAAACTACTGTTTGAATTAGTATTGCACATACTGTGCTTTGAAGAATAATTCCATGATGTATGACCGAGGCATTACTGGTAATGTGGCAATTAGCATGTCTTTTTCAAATATAGAGTATTTGTTGGTAATTTCACTTCTGATGTTTGTGTTGATCATGAAAATCCATGTTCTGTCAAGATATTGAATGTTTAAATCAGAGTATGTTATTGTAAAATCGTTATGCTTCTCCTGTACTTAAGTGATTATTCTGCTGATTATTTGCTCAGGAGATCAATCGTTTTGTACAATTTCAGAAAAAATCAGAAATTTCCTTTAGAATTTCCTCATGTGGACGTTCTGTTTTGTTTGGCCCAACCAGAGGTCCAAAATCCAAATATATTCAGTTTACCATTATATATTACAAATAAAATCATCAAAGCCCACATTTCAGTGGTTGGAACCAGATAATATTTGACATTGAGAAATGACAAATAAATATTATTTGATTATAAAAATAAATGAATGTTCTGTCGATCAACTTACTGATTAAGCAACTAGTCACTATAGTTCTATTAGATTGTATATTGCTATAATATTTCAAGATATTGGTGAAAGTGTTTTGCTGTTTTTTTTAAGTCATGGGGATGGGCCAGAGAAATAATTAATTTTGTAGGTGAAGGTATTGCTGTTTTCACAGACCAGTAAAAAATGAAATTTTACTGCCATAAATTTAAATCCATTGCTGGCATTACATTTTCCCTGCTGCCTTAATAAGGTTTAACCCTGTTTTCTAAGTAGTAAAAGTGCTGGACAAGGACTTAGAAAGGACATGTGAATGTAAAGTTGAAAATCAAGACACCAGATTTTCTTGTAATAAATCAATTGATGCAGTATGAGTGCACCTTATACATGTCATCAGCACTGGGGCACAGGGATTCAGCAACAAGGGCTATACTTGAGAACAGCTGGAAAGGGAGGTCAGACTTGACAGAGAAGGAAGTGATTGCATTAGTGGATTAAATTAAAACTATGACTGCGTGTACAGAATTTGAAAACGTTCAACATTTGCATCAAACAACAAAGAGTATCAAAGAAAACACTAGGTGATGAAAGCAGCAGTTAAAGATCCCATAAAGTTCTTGCAGTATGGACAATCATTTTCAAAACAATCAAGCTTTACAATAGACATCAATAAGCCTGAAGGAATGCTATTTCCTAAAACTTGCCCTATACTGTAATAAGGTTTTTGTGGTCTAAGTAGTGGCATCCTGATGTCATGCATACTACTAGAGATCTATACAAAGACCAAAGAACAACAAACTTTAACATCTGTGTCCAGTACTTCTGCAGATAAACACACTGTGGATTATCTATTTTTGTCACACAGCTTCACAATGTTCAACAACAATTAAGGATAGATCTTATATGAAACTGCTGTGGCAGAAATATCTTGAATTTGTACTTGAAAATAATGTTGATAGAATGTGGTAAATATCTTAAGCATGCATGTGTAGTAAGTTTACAGAAAACAAAATATTAGGAGATAATAAGAGATTTTCATACATTTAAGGCTGTAGATACTGAGGAAGGACAACTTGTGTTGAAAATTCAGTGTGGAATTGTTTAACAGAGTGTAACTTAGTCCAAACATAAGGAAGCGTGGGTGAATGGATTAGTTAACCCTGTAAGACCCCTTGTTGTAAAATTACAACGTTACCTTTAGGCATCCTAAAAAACAATCTGTTATATTTTATCTTATTTTTTATTACATTTACATAGTCATTAGGCCCTATTGTTCAGTCTCACAATGCTATTGGATAGTACATTTGTTTATAAGTCGGCCATGAACTCACTCAACCTCTCAAGGTTTCCTTTGAACAACATCTCTTTGTTTCATTGGACTGAATTCATCGGATTCAAGCAAGTAAAATGTCTTTCATATTTTTTTTTGTTGTTGTTACAATATCTAGAAAATGTACATATGTAGTTATTGTGGAATAGTTTCATCAAATTTCATTTAGAGCTTGTTATATTTGTTGCAATTCTACAACACTGGGTGAGTGTGATAGTCAAAATAACAGGCTTGTTGCAGTGGGCACAAACAGGTTGTATTCCCTCCACTACACCACTGCCTGAAACAGAGTATTTTTTTACACATGGACAGTATACATACTACCCTTATGTTGTGTTCTGGTCAAATTTGACTGATTACAAATTTTATCTCTAAAAAATGTAGTTAATTTGATCAGACTGACCTAAAATTCCATGACTTTGTCCACAAAGAGGATATCAACAGACAATTCAGTTCTGGGAAAGGTGAAAATGTTCCTGAATGTGGGGTGTGGATCTAAGTGAGGGTATGCATGTTTTCCTTTTAGTATGATAATTAGAGAGCATAACAAGCAGTATTGTCATGTCAAGTCAGTATTGTGTGACTAAATGGCTGGTGATTGGGATGCACATTGGTTTTAGCATGATAAGTAGAGAGCATAGGCGAAGCCATTTACATTTACATTTAGGGCATTTAGCAGATGTTTTTGTCCAAAGCGACTTACAATAAGCAGACAGTATTGTCTGCCTGGAAAACATTGGGGAATTCATTACATGGGAACAGCCAGGCAGGTGTGCCTGCCCAACTGTAACCTTGAAGACTTGAAGAGCTTGAAGAGAAAGGGGAGAGGAAGCGATGACGTCAGAGTGGAGGGGAATCACAACATCTGTGCTGTCAAATGGTATGACAAAAGGGCCATCACACTTGTGTCATCCTTTGCTGGACCTGCACCTGTGCAGAAGATTCAACGCTGGGACAAAGCAACCAGAACCTACATTGAAGTTGAGAGGCCTTACATTGTTGGTGCCTACAACAAGTAGGGAGGTGTGGATTTGTTGGACTACAGCCAAATATAAGTCCCCCACCAAATCCCATCGCTGGTACATGTACATCTTCTGGCACACCATCATCCTCTCTGAAGATGTCTCGCAAAGAGACAATGAACATGAGACAGTTTCGGGCACAGCTAGCATCCTCTCTCATCCTGGTGAACACAACACTTCAAACTCCAAAGAGAGAATGACCATCTTCCAGCAACACAGACAGTGACATCGGGAAGCCTTCTGAATGCTCAGAAGAGACCATGCAAGAGATTTGCACACTTCCCATTGGATGTACGCAAGGACCTGATTGTGCATTTCCCGGTGAAGACAGGGAGAGGACGCTGCAGACACTGCAATAAAGGATATACCAACATGCAATGCAGCAAGTGTGTTGTTCGCCTTTGCTTTTCAGAGGACAAGAACTACCAATGAAAGTCAGTCATGAAAAGAAAAAAAGGAATGAAGAAGTCACTAGAAAAAGCTAGAGTTTTATCCTGTTTAATTGTTTTTTTTTTATTAATAACTTAACTACTTATAAAACTATGATTATTATTAATGTATTATTGTTATATACCTTTATGGGGCTAAGTAAGCAAACAATCCTGCAGATGAACCCTTAGTTGTTCAGACAACATGAGTACAAATACAGAAATTCTGCTCCCAACTAAGCCCAATGTTGCAATATATTTCTCTAAAAACTTACATAAACATTTTTTTTTTTTTTTTTAAACTCTTTAATTTCTGCATTAGAGACCTCCTACAACAACATCTGAAAGGTCAAAAAACACTCTCTGTTTTTTTAGGTTTTTTTATATTTGGGTCTTACAGGGTTAAGCAAATTTCTTCGACTGGTGACCTGAATTTATAAGGGGAAATATCTCAAACACCACAGAAAAAGACACTGTGGCAGACAAGCAGTGTACATGATTTCCACCATATCTTTTCTTTTCTGTCAAAATACCACAAAGTTGAACTAAAGCTGGGTTGCTGTTGCAGATAGAACTGATTCTTTTACAAATGTAGCAAGCTTTAGCCATAATCCATTTTATGAGGTGTGACATATGGAATATTTCACTGCCTTAATGTATCTGTTTAGCACTAGAGTTGATGCACTGTCAGCATTCCAAAACTGTGATAAGGCTGCCACTGGGACAGCTTTAAGATGATGGTATCTTTGTTCATATGTTAGCAAAAGGTATAGAGGGGGAACAGACAGATGATATTCACTCAAACAGTATAGTTTTACTACTCAGGAGGCAAACAGACTGTAGTGTACACCAGAGAGCAGCAGCTAAGCCTCAGCAGGTAGCTGTTTGATGAAAAGAGGATGATATCTCCAATAATTTGAAAATAATGAAAATTTGAAGTGTAAATGAAGCAAATAAAGATGGTTGTTCAATGAATGAAGGTGCAAGTTAACCAATTAGAATAAATCAAGCTGTTGAGTGAGTCTTCTCTGAGAATATTTAATTCTGTCTCCCCAGGTGTCCAGTCCCAGGTTGTGATGGTCAGGGACATGTAACGGGGAAGTATGCATCCCACAGAAGTGCATCAGGATGCCCCATAGCAGCCAAGAGACAAAAGGATGGCTACCTAAACGGCATCCAGTTCACGTGGAAGTCTGGCAAGACAGAGGGCATGTCCTGCCCCACACCAGGCTGTGATGGCTCGGGTCATGTCAGCGGCAGCTTCCTGACACATCGCAGGTGGGGAACTTGGCTGTGTGTTGTTACTAATAAAGTACTTATTTAAAGGTGCCCTGTGCTTTTTTGGTCAACAAAACTAAAGTCATATTTAATTCAGTGTGACTCAACAGAAAAGCATAGGGTGAATTTTTGAGGCCTAACACATGTGTTGAATGCATTTCCTTCCTCATAAAAAAAGTTCAGTGCAGAACCTATCCTGCATTATTTACACATAGTGTTGACTTGCTAGCAGTCAGCTTCCCTGCTTCTTGGGGAGGCACTGCAGTATATCAGCTTAGTGCCACCTGTCCTGTAGATCAGTAAAATAGTGGGAAACCAGGAAAGTGTATTCCATCCCCCATATTGTGCATCCTTTTGCATACACATGAGATGCACAAAACAGGTCCATACACTAAACCTAAAACGTCTAAAAACAGATTTAGTTTAAAACTGACTTAAAACTTAGATGAAAGGATGGAAAGCAGTGAACAATGACAACAGTTGATGCACTGCTACACTCTGGTTTTTGTAGGGATCAAATAAACATCATGTGATGTGTTCATTAGTTGGCTTTAGAGACTCAGGGCTGGTTTTCCTTACCTTGGACAGAGCCAGGCTAGCTCATTTCCCCCCTGGCTATGGCTACATACAGTATTTACCATACAAACACGAACGTGGTATCAATCTTCTTTCTAATGCTGGGCAAGAAAACAGATTTTGACCTATTCTCTTAATACTGACATCAGTTTCTCTCATACATAGACTTGTCTAGGGCAGTTCACCCAAGACAATTTGGCGACCCATTTGTTACTTTTTTATCTGTGAAAGAGAACGTTGCCATCTGCTTGGACATCTGCCCTCGCTCTACCCCTCCCATCTACTGACATTTGCACATGCTTTGCAGAGAGACACAGAGGCAGAGGGAGAGGTGTTCTCTGGTAATACGGTGCATGCCTCCTGTAAAAGCACTGATTTCTAAAAAAAAAAACAGCTGATAAAGAAAGTCAGTAGCGCAAACACTTACAAGGAGAGAGAGAGACAGAAAAGGAAGACAAAGCAGAGTGTGTGCATTGTGATTGACAATTAAAGCAACACAATGTAGTCAAACTACACTGGTACATGGCCATTCTATGGCATACACTACTGACATTAAGGGGATATTTCCCCTATAAAACTCAGCTGTCTATAAACCATGTTAAATAATTATGTATGTATGTGTGTAATATACAGAAACAATGCTTCTTTTCCTTATTGCTGCCTCTAGTCTGTCAGGTTGTCCACGTGCCACCTCTGCCATGAGGAAAGCCAGGCTCTCGGGAGTGGAAATGCTTACAATAAAGCAGCAACGTGCCAGCAACGGTAACTACAATTACCACTCAGCTAGACAATACAGCCAATCAAGAACATAGATGTGGAATGATTTGCTGAACAGAATGCTAATTTCAGAAAATAAACCAATCGGGAGTGTGTGTTTGGTGGGCATTGTCCAAGTATAAACTGCCATTTAGGGGCAGGGTGCGAAAAATTCTAGATTTTTGGCAACAATCAGACATGGAATATCTGAGCTAGCTTGGAGTTGTGTGCTGCATCTGTTTTCCTAACACTTCACCCTGGACTTCAATGTATCTCAATTTCTCAAAGAGGGATGTGAAAGGATCACAATGGAATTTGTCTGTGAGATTACTGAGTCTTAATCAACTAAGATGACCTGCCCCAGTTCTATTGTAGAGGTACAGACAGTGACCGGCAGAATTCTTACTTAGTAAGAGAGTCATATTGTGTCATTTTTAGTTACTCTAGTCCAACAGGCTGTTAATCTAATTTATGATTTAGGCTTTGTAGTTACATGTTAGTGCTAATCCTGCCTCCCGCTTTGTAGGACTGGAGCACGAAGAGGACATCAAACAGCTGGATGAGGAAATCAAAGATTTAAGTGAATCAAATTCACAAGTGGAAGCAGACATGATCAAACTTAGAACACAGGTAAGTCACATCCTGTTTGCTAAATTAATTGAACTGTGTTTATGTATAACTGAGTCAACCGTGGTGTGTATCTACTGAACATCCTTTCATCCACTCCTCGTTTCCTCAGATTACAACAATGGAGTCCAATCTGAAGTCCATAGAGGAGGAAAACAAGGTGATTGAACAGCAAAATGAATCTCTCCTGCATGAGCTGGCCAACCTCAGCCAGTCACTGATTAACAGTTTAGCTAATGTCCAGCTCCCTCATATGGTAAGGGCCACCAGGAACGGCTAGCTGGCAAGTTCCAGAATATAGTTAACCATAGCACTTATTATAACCATAGCACTATGGCAAGCTTATTAATTTATTTGTGTATTTTACCACAGTATTTTGTGCATGCTTAGTCTAAAATGTGGAACATTGCTTGTGAGGGAGAGTTGTGAAATGAGGTTTGATTGGGCATTTTACAGTGGTAGCAATTCCAATCACATAAATGTTTAAGTTAATCAAATGTATATGCTACATATATTGAGGTTGTGTCTATGCTTTAAAAGAGGTGTGATAGTTAAGGTTGTATTGTAAAGTGTTTTGTGAAGTTGTTGAGGAATGAAAACCAGTTATTTGACTGGATATCCATTTGCTTCAAACTCCTTATTCTATTTGCTGTCATATTTTTTTCCCACTTTTGTAGATAAAGCAAAAAGTATTACATTCTGTTGCTAAGTGTTTCACACACTATTTCATCCTGTAATACATCCTTCACAATACCATTCATCATGATATTCTCTTGCATAATGGATTAGTTGACTTTCATTGACAAAAGAAAGGATTATTCTTCAGTTGAGCATCCACATCTTAGTGGCAAGCCATTATAATGATCATATCGTCCTTTTATATTTTAGCAATTGTTCAGATAGAAAAAAAAAACAGTCAGTGACACTGGAGTAAAATAAATTTAAGCAGTTGGAATTTTACAAATGATACCTCCTGAACAGCAGCAGGCCATTTGGACAACATGCGCTGGGTTGGCTCTGTGGCCCTGTTTACACCTGGCATTAACATGCATCTTGTGTGCAAGTGGACAGTTAGTAGTACAGTTAAGTACAGGTGTGAATGCACCCAAGAGGCATTGAGATACGATTGCCCAGACCACATTTTTAGTTGGGCCGCATAAGGCAGCATTCTTTGAGCAGTGTGTATGCAATGGGCCACAATGAAGGAGTGCCAACTCAACTGACGTTCTCTGCATAAATTTAAATATGTAGTTATCACATGCCAACATATAGGCATCATATTAAAATGTGAAACAACAAGAATTGACTAACACAAGGCAAAATGGATTCTCTTTGATGGAGTACACATGAAACATGCTCTCTGATGATATCTGGCTGCTCTCCCTCGACTCTCTGTGATATATGCAGGAATTCCATACTCTTGTCTCATTTGTGGTCAGATAGACAGTAAATTCATCAAATTCAGGTTCAAAACAACAGCGCAAACAATGTTTTGTTTATTTGCATATGGAGCAGAGAAGTGAGATTCAATCACGCGTGGTTACTCAAGACCCATGTGGAGACGCATTCCAATGCCAGGTGTGAATTGAGGTATTCAGAGGTGTCAACTTGTGATCTGATCACTCAGGCATGTAAATGCCAGATTTAAACAGGGCCTCTCTGTGTCTTGATGACTTATATGTCTTCATCTATAACCAACTTCTATTTTTCCAGTCAATTTCCGATCTTAGGTGTGTGGCTTTATATAACATACTGCTACCTAGAGTGTATGTAACTTTTACAACTTAGTCAATTCAAGCTAACAAAAATGTGTCCCTCCGTTCTTTCCATAGAAACCACTGGCACACAAAGAACCTCCTCTAAGGAATAACAGCTGCTCACAGTTGCACCAGCAAGCAAGTCAATGTTTTCTATAATTTAAATTGCTTTGTTCATGCTCTGTACTTAAATATTGTATTTCTCTTCCTTTATAATGTTGTCAATGGTGTGGAAGCAACAAAATGCCATAAGGATATAAAAGGCAACTGATAACCTAATTGGGAAACTTAATACTTAATGTTGAAATGTAAATACTACTAAATGTATGTATTTTGAATGATCTTCTTTGAAAAAAACTTGACAATATTGTTGGTATGGGAGCCGTGAGAGACAAGTGAGAAAAAGTAATCAACCAATCATCAGTGTCATGTCTTTCACATAACAATAATTGTACCATGTGTTTAGAGCAAATTAAAATTCACCTGGAAGAGCAGGTGCTTTTAGGCCTTTTTTAACACTAGTGCATTGCCAGTAGGAAGTATGTATTCCTATAGAAAAGTGGGTGGTTAAGTAGCTTTTTCATGAATGGCCAAATGAGGCTGGGATATAATTGGTGTTGGCTATGATTAGTTTTTGACTATTTTTGATTTTACCATTATATTTCACCAGCACAACCTTGCATGTGTGACTGTACAGTTATTTTTTTTCATTTTGACACAATGGACCTAAAATCACAAAAAAACATAAAATCCGAGTAGGAAAACGTTTACTATGAAAACCACAAATATGTTTAACGAACCATTTGTATTACTCATAATGCAAATAGAAATTGTTTGCTAAAGTTGTGAAATTTACAAAGTTACATGTAACTATTTACATTTAAATGCATGCAATGCCTCAGGCTCAGGGATGCCTCAGCGTCTTCCTGCCTGCTCCACGTTCAGCAGTCTCCTCATTGTTTGGACTCACAAAACAAAAAAACGACTACACTACACACTAAACACACCTCACCAAACACTACATAACACACTAACTATACTCT
This sequence comes from Spondyliosoma cantharus, assembly GCA_900302685.1. Lineage (NCBI taxonomy): Eukaryota > Metazoa > Chordata > Actinopteri > Spariformes > Sparidae > Spondyliosoma > Spondyliosoma cantharus. Next base: position 12,333 of record OMLP01038954.1, on the reverse strand, counting down.
CCAAGCACGCTATGTGACACAAATCTCTCAAAACTCGCTATCTCTATCACTGTCTCTATCACCGTCACTGGCACTGCTGTCACTGTTTCTTCGCCGTCCCTCCCACAACTTCCCCCTGTTCCCCAGCAACCAAATCATGTGGTTTGCCATATCATTTTGTGATTGGTTGGTGGGGTTTCTTTTTCCACCAATAGGAACATGTTTTTAGCTTGCCAATACTTCCTGCTTGCGGACACTTTCGTGAGAAAAGCCGTTTTTTTACTGTTTCTTCCTGCACCAAATGTTAGCACAAGAACAGGGACCGAACCCAAACACAGCACTCAGAAGCAGGTAACAGTTGGTAATGATGTTTATTGGTAGCTCACGAAAGTCAGCAGAGAACAGGTGAGTGGTTAGCCGGTCGTTAGCCGCCTCAGGTTAGCAGGTAGCGGCAGGAACAGATAATGAAAGGCACTCTGGAGCCGCTCTCCCAGAGGGTGGAGTTTGCCGTACTCAGACGTGGCTCGTATGTGACCAGCCGGTCGACACTTACGAGCGGGAGACCCACAGCTGGAGTTGGCGATATCGGGAGGCGCGGTGAACCCGGAAGCCGGAATCGTGGAAGACAACCAGGTGATGAGTTGACGAGCAGGCAGGCAGATAGGCAGGCAGGCTGGCAGATGTGACGGCTGCAAAATACCAAGGGAGATCACACAGTGTATGAGTTAGCTCCACAAGCTAAGAACACGATAAACTGGCGAACTGCACGAGGGAGTCAGGATCTAGCTAGGAGTTACCACTAGTAGCTGACAGTATGATCTGACACCGGTTGTGAGAAGATCCAGAGGTTATATGGTTGCACACTGATGACAGAATTGGCTTCACCTGGAGCTGCCTGTGAACGAGAGCTGACCACGCCTACACATAGACACACAGACAGGGGAGGGGGAACAAAAGGGAAAACGCACAGAGCGAGAACCAACCAGCCAGAAACAGGAGGAAAGCAGGCTGCCCAGACGGGCAACATAACACTCTCTGTCTTTCAGATTGCTATACCACCATGCACAAAAATGAAGGCTGATTAGCAGTGTTCGGTCCTCTGTTGTTGGTAGTTTGCCACTCTGATGAAAACTAAGAAATTCAGTGTCTTTGTGACACTGTGCCAACAATAATACGACTTGGAAAAGCTTGGCGGGAAAAATAGTTGTGTGTTTCCACTCTAATGCAACAACATGTAACTTCCTGGAGCAAGATAGTTTGAGTCTCATCCCCACATCATCAAACACTTACTTGGGTCAGACACCAACCCAAAGTGACAGTATCTGACAGCTTGACGTGTGACAGGAAAAGGGGATGAGAGAGAGGATGACATGCATCAAAGGGCCACAGTTTAGATTTTAGCTCTTGGCTGCTGCAGCGAGGACACAGCATCTGTACACGGGGCACTCGCGCTCCCAACTGAGCTACCGGGGCTCTCCATGGCTCCATTCTGTTAAGTGTCCCACTAAGCCACGTCAGTGAGTAAGCATGCACAGTACAAGAACCCTTGAACCAGCTCACCCAAATGGAATGAAACCATCTTAAACGATAGAAAAGCCGCCAGAAAGTCTACTGTAAAAAGTGTCTATTTGGCTATTTAATTTGCTTAGCTTCTGCTTTCAGCCTGCCCAAGTCATTAATACCCTTTTAGCGATTAATTGATGAAATGCTTGATAACTTTTTCCCTGTAGTCACGGTCTCTACCAAATTTGAATAATAGTTGAGCTCCTTTGAAAACCTTTTTTGGATCACAGCACTGTGTTGAGAAAATCATTCTCAGCAGGTTGTTTGTTATTTTTTGCTGCTGTGGATCTCCTATAAGTAGTTTGGGTCACGATAAAAGCCAGACCTCCTTTGTATCCAATTCTGAAAGTCTGATTTCTGCAGATTTCTGCATAGGCATTACTTAATGTGTTACTTCATGTAAAGCTCATAGAACATGCTGGAGCCAGATAGAGTTGTGAGCAACTTAATAATACATGAGGTGTTAATGCCACTTTGGCACAAAGGTGATCCTTCTTGGGCACAAAGACAGACCTAAGCTCCATGTTTGGCTACCAGGGTAAGGAAATGACATTGATTTAAGAGCAAATCACTTTGCCCTTTGGCTCAGCAAGGTCTTGCCATCCAAAGTTTAATGACTTTAGCAGGCTGCAGTTGTTTGAGCCAGAGTTGTGGCTATTTGGGATTAACAGCTCGCCTCCTCTGTCTCTCCTCACCCTACACGACATAAAGCATCCGAGAGGTTAAGTGTTGCGGCAGAGAATACAAATGGGAATGCAACAGAATGTTGCTGATTAGAGTTTTTTTTGGATGGTCCTTGGAGGGTCAGAATGGGTATTACTGTTAGGCAGCTATCGGTCGCTGCTCATTAAAACACTTGCCATGTTACATTAGCCTATGAATTAGTCACGGGGGTGGCTCAAGGAACGGACAGGACCAGTGAGGAGAGTGAGAAGGAGAGGATGGTGCCTAGATGGGAATAGGTGAGGAGAGACTGAGCGGTAGAGAGATAGAATCAGTGAGTGGCAGGCAGAGCTGCCCTTTCACACTGCTGACATGGCAGAAGAAGGCGCATCCATTACCCTTCACCAAACCTTTCTGTGTTTTAATTAGAATGTGGAACACGGCATTTTCTTCATGCACTCATTGCCAGGTCAGTGCCCTTGAATCAGTGTCAAGTTGTCTTCAAAAAACTTCATGAGCTACCCTTTCACTGTTGAAAACTAACAAATCTGAATAGGTCACTGGCCTGCAGTGTTTGACTCTGTGGCTCCACCCGACGAGAATGCAGCCTGCAAACTTTTGCTTTGTGAGTTGAGGTGACAGTAGGCTAATGCTAGCATAGGCTGGTATGATTGAGGGTGATGTCTGCGTGACGTAGCGCGAAACTGGCAGATGAGGGAGTGATGGCCTCGGCGCTATGAGCCATGATTTGCATCGGTGGATTTTGAGGAGTCAGAAAGCACAGCGGCAGAACGGAGGAATGGATCCTGCAGAGATTAGACGAAAGGAAGAGAGAGGAATACCCTTTACTTTATTATACAGCTCAGTTACCTCCAGGCTTGTACTTTATGTTTTACTGCAGACCAGAAGGATAAGCAGTAGATATATTTGACCTTGATGGCTCACTGCTGCACACATACTTTTGGCTGCAAGCTATAAATGTAACAAGATTTTAAGCAGGGAGCCCTGTTAGTGCTCATTTTTGTGTACCTTCCTACATTACGCTCAATACTTCATTGGTAAATCTGCACACTTTGTAATAATATGTTGTTGGGACAGAGACATTTGTTCCACCATCCCTGAGCTTGGTAATGTGCATGTAAAATATACAGCACAGTGTAGGGTGCTCATAAAAAAATATCTTGCTGCGAGGCATGATCAATGCTATCTCATTCTCACCCGCTGCAGTTATTGGATTCAGTCCCTATGCTCCATTACCCTTACGGACATGGAGTAGGAGGACAAAGATGCTTTTATTACTTGCCCGAGGGTGGATAAAAAGAATAGTGCTACAACTTTACATTATTATTATCCTCTTCTTTTCTACCCTGCCTCCACACCAGGTGGTGAATGCCAAGAAGAAAATAAAGAAAAAGAGATACATCAACTCTGGGACGGTGAGTCTAAGTTCTCCGATAAGAGCAATTCCTGATGCATTCCCACCCCTGCTCCCCTTTTGCGTCTGAATTAATCAGGAAGTTATTCTAAGTGGAGCGCAGGAAGCAGTTTGGCTTTGTTTAATATTTTCTTCCAGAGCTTATCATCCAGGTGGCGAATTTGAGTAGACGAGGAAATATTTGTCTGACCTCGAACAGTGTGAAGTCAATGGTAACGCATAAAGGGACTCTTGTCCTATTAGTGAAGAGCACTGATGAATGTTTGTAAATGAGCCATAGCTTTGTTACTGCCTGAGTACTTTGGCTGCTCTTACCTTGGCTGGGCTCTGTAATTAAAATCTCAGGCTACTTATTCATCACGCTGATCATCCACCGGTGTTCTCTTAATGATTGTAATACTAATACGCTGCCCGGCCGTCAAAATCATTCTGCATGGATGAGTCATTTTCTGGGTGGTTAGCTCAGAGGTCGGTGCTGATGTGTAGATTGGTAGATTTTGCTTTCCTTAACTACCAAGCACAAGATGATCTGTTTGGACCTTTTTTCCCCTCCCACAGGTGTCCTTGCTGTCATTCATTGTGGAGTCAGAGCACACCTTCCTGGATTACATCAAAGGAGGGTGAGTTCAATGTTTATCTGACTTGTTATCTTGTTGCTGCTTATTCCAATATGCAGAATATGCGAGTATACCTTTGTGCCAGGCCCCCTTACGGCAGTAACAGAGAAAGTCTGACGACATATAATTTGAATCCTCCTCCTCTCAAAAATGTGTTTTGTTGCTTCACTTGGATGTTTGAGCTTCACTGTGCAGAATGATGACTCTGAAGGCTGTTTTCACATTCATCTGCTGAAGGTGGAAAGTTTCTCTCTGCTCAACTTAGATCTCAGTCTAAGGCGTGTATGTACTGGGAGGATTTGTGACATCATATCGAGTTCGGAAGTCGATCCGAGTTCGGCACCAAGCTTACATAAGAGTGATGTGGGAAACTTGAAGCCTTCAGTGCAAATACAATGAGAGTAGGCATTTCAGTGAAGTAGGAGGCATCTTGTTTTCAGCAGTTCAGCAACTGAGTGAAAAACATTTGCACATAGAATACACTTAATCTATAATTACTTTAACATTCACCAGTCAGCTTTATAAAAACACAGCTTTGAAAGTCTGTGTGAATGCTGTGAAAAGCGATTCAAATTTTTTATTACAGCTGGCGCACTGTCTGACTTTCTTAAAAAAAAATGTTGCTGTTTTTCATATAATCTAATTGAAATAGATTAAGTTCTCATAATAATAATAATAATAATAATAATGATAACCACCCTTATTGTCACATGCACCAGTGCTTCGTCTGCAGCAGAATTCAGTAAAAACAGTCACGAAGACAATATATTTTTGCCGGTTGTTTTAGCTCCTATCTGCAAGAGTTTATTGTCAGATAAAGGTTGTGGCGCTGCTGCAGTCAAAGTAGCAGTCCATGGTTTGAAATGGTTGACCTCTTAATTGTCTACTACTTTATCCCAAATAAATGAAAACATAAACATATGAATGGTTGGCCCAAAATTACAACACTGAAAAAGTTTGCAGCTGGAGGCACTGACACACACATTACTCACATTTCATCGTGCATACCTACAATATGAGAAATGTAAGTCAATAGTGGGAGTTAAGTGGTCTGCTACAACTTCCTACAGCTATACAGACAACATTAGTGAGGGATGTGGGGATTGTAAACATGTCATTGCGGTGACTAATACATGGAAATAAGGTAGAAAATCAATGCAGTGAGATTTAATACAGCAGATTTAAATGCATTACTTCTGCCGCCCTGCTGCAGTACAAGCACCCATCCACATTATGTTCACTGTTATCGACTCCGGCTACTGGCTGGCCTGGAATTTTCCACATGTGAGTAAAGTGCGGCCCCCAAAGGAGACAATCCTGTCCGCATCCACAACCACGACGTGAATGAATATGAATGACTATGATGAAATATGGAGAAGATCTGAGAGCTTAATTAAGGACGGCCAACCTGTCACATATGGAAATGTTTCTCAGTGGATCAGTGGCTGCCCTGGTTTTAGTTTTTTGCTGCTGTGCTACTGATGGCTGAGTGTCCCAGATCTGTCCGGTTGCTCTCTCTCTAGCTCCCACACACACACACACACACACACACACACACAGACACAGACACACACACACACACACACACACACACACACACACACACACACACACACACACACACACACACAG